>APFE031025987.1:94691-126804 GCA_000404065.3 Pinus taeda
GATCATTGATACTCTGCAATTTCAACTTGATGAAAAGGAAAAATCTCTTGAGAAGTTAGAATGTGAAATTGTTGGCCTTAGAAAAGAAATTGAGAAAACAAAGGCCCTTAATCTTAAATTTGTTAAAGGATTTGAAACTATGGATGAGATTATCAATGTGCAGCGTTCCCCTCTAATCAAGACAGGTGTGGGGTATAATGGAGAAGCATCTCAAGCTTCCACCTCCAAGAGTTACCTTGATGCTGCAAGAAGGAATGAGCAAAGGCCTAATAGAAATCATCAGGTAAATTAGGGACAATCTTGCTCAAGAACAAACAAAGACTATCAAGAAAATCGGGGGCATGCTACCTTAGGAACAAACAGAAGCTACAACCAGCCACAGGTAAAATCTTCCCAATTTTCTTCAAGAATGGATGTCAGTAGAAACTATAATCGGTTGGAGGATAGTCGCAAGAATTTTTTCAATGGCCAATATTTATCTTGCCATAATTTTGGTCACAAAGCAGTTCAATGTGTTGCCTATAAAAAAATCATGACTAGAGAAGCTCAAAAACAAAGAAGTGTGTCTGCAATCACAAAGAGGACCTATAACAACTTTTCCGCCCTTGATAGTGAAATTGAATGCTCTATTTTTAATAATTTTGGTCATGAAGATTCTGAATGTAGGAGTAGGTTTTGAAAGACAACTCAGAAGGAACAAATCTCAAGTGCCAAAACATGGAGAATGAAGGAACCACAACCAGAAAGATGTGGGATAGCTTTATATGTAGAAGGATAGGAAAATCAATGGTACATCGGCAGCAGATGTTCGAAGCATATGACAGGTGATAAAGAAAAACTTGAATCATATACTGCTTTAGAAAAGGGAAAGAAAGTTTCTTTTGGATACCCCTGAAGCCATAAAAGGAAAAGGCACTACTCAGTTGAAAGAAAAGGTCAAAGCTGGAAATGTTCTATATGTTGATGGCTTGAAGCATAATCTATTAAGTGTCAGTCAGATGTGCGATAATGGAACCGAGGTAATATTCCGATCAGATGGGTGTAGTGTTCGTGATCTTGATACAGGAAGAACAGTAATCAAAGGCAGAAGAACTCCAAATAATCTATACATATTTGAACAAGGAGAACAACAATGTTATTTGAGAAAGAATGACGAACACTGGTTATGGCATCGGAGGTTGGGGCATCTAAGCTTTTCACAAATAAGGAAAGCATGCAAATACCAGGCTGTTCGTGGTCTTCCAAATATCAAAATTCCAGACAACACCATATGCAAATCATGTCAATCTGGAAAGAAAACGAGAACTAACTTCCCTGAGAAGGAAGGATCAGCCAGCAGGCCTCTTGAGCTAGTCCATACAGATGTATGTGGTCCATTTAGGACAAGGTCACCTCGAGGAGAAGAATACTTTATATTATTCATTGATGACTTCTCGAGGATGGTTTGTTTAGGATTTATGAAGCACAAGGACAAAGAATTTGAAAAATTCCAATCCTTCAAAGCCTTGGTTGAAAATGAATGAGATTACAAAATTAAGTGCCTCAGGTCAAGCAGAGGTGGGGAGTTTACCTCAAATGATTTTTTCGATTTCTATGAAGAAAATGGAATAAGAAGGGAATTCTCTAGAGCTAGGAATCCTCAACAAAATGGAGTGGTGGAAAGGATGAACAGAACAGTCCAACAAATGGCTCGTGCTATTCTTGATGAGTCTGGAACTCCCGCAATCTTCTTGGGTGAAGCTACATATGTTGAAGTTGTTATTCTCAACAAAACAAATGTCCGAGCGAACAGCACTCAAACTCCGCATGAGCTCTGGTAGGTGAGACTCCTTTGGTAAATCATTTCAAAATTTTTGGGAGCAAATTCTATATTAAGAATATTGATGAATAGCTTGGAAAACTTGAACCTAGAGCTGATGAAGGCATTCTCCTTGGTTATTCTCCCTACAGCAAAGTATATAAGTGTTATAATAAAAGACTTGGAAGAAATGTTGATAGCATTAATGTATTTTAGATTGTGATGTAGTGGTTGATGAAAAAGGATACATCCCTAGGCAAGTAAATCATGAAGATATTGAAGAAGATGAAAACTACTCTCCAAATCAGATTGATGATGAAGAAGAGACCCATGAAGAAGAAACCCATGAGGAGCTAGAGGAACAGATAAGGATAGATGGAAAGACTCCTTCTACGTATGTTCAAAAGAATCATCGTGAATCACAAATTTTGGGGCAAAAGGAGGCTGGCATACAAACAAGAAGAACAATTCCAGAAGCTTCAAGCTATTTGGCATTACTCTCCTCCACTAAACCAAAAAATGTAAGAGACGCTTGCAAAGATGAATGCTAGGTCAAGGCAATGGATGAAGAACTTGAACAAATCAAAAAGAGCAACACTTGGGAGTTGGTTCCTAGACCAAAAGATAAGAATGTCATAGGAACAAGATGGATCTTTAAGAACAAATTGAATGAAAATGGGGAAGTTATTAGAAACAAGGCTAGACTTGTTTGCAAAGGGTATGCTCAACCAGAAGGAATAGATTTTGAAGAAAATTTTGCTCCTGTTGCTAGACTCGAATCCATCCGAGTGTTCCTTGCTCTCTCAAGTTTTCAGAAGTTCAAAGTATTTCAAATGGATGTGAAATCAGCCTTTCTGAATGGGGACTTAGAAGAAAAAGTGTACATTGAGCAACGAGATGGTTTCATTCTTGGGAATGATCCAAATCTTGTATGCAGACTAAAAAAGGCTCTCTATGGTCTTAAACAAGCTCCAAGGGCTTGGTACTATCGTTTGGACAAATATCTTCATCAACAAGGCTTTTCAAAAGGATCAATAGATAGCAATCTTTATATAAAGATTGAAAATGACAAATTGCTAATACTTGTTGTGTATGTAGATGACATTAGCTTTGGCAACAATGAAGAAGCTATGAGTCAAAGTTTTGCCTTGGTGATGCAGAAAGAATTTGAAATGTCTTTGTTTGGAGAACTGACATACTTTCTTAGACTGCAAATCCAAAAAAATGAAGGCGGTATCTTCTTGTCCCAAACCAAGTACCTCAAGCAGATTCTGAAGAATTATGGCATGGAAGATTCTAAACCAGTATGTACCCCTATGGTTATAGGATGTAGTCTCAGTGCAAATGATGAATCAGCAGCAGTGCATCAACCAACCTATAGATCCATGATTGGAAGTCTACTTTATTTGACAGGTACCCAACCAGACATCATGCATGCAGTGGGAATAGTTGGAATATTTTAGGCAAATCCTAAGTAAACTCATATTCAGGCAGTAAAGAGAATTTTCGAGTATCTTCAAGGAACTCAAAACTATGGCTTATGGTATCCTAGTCATACAGATCTCACTCTTCATGCTTTATACAGATGCAGATTGGACTAGGAGCGTGGATGACAGAAAGAGCACAAGTGGTGGTGCATTCTTTACGGGTTCCAAATTAGTATGTTGGTTCAACAAGAAATAGAGTTTGATTGCTTTATCTACAGCTGAAGCAGAATATGTGGTAGCTGCATCTTGGTGCACTCAAATTCTTTGGATGATGCAAACCTTATAGGATTTTTAGATCACTTGTACACCACCTATCTCCATCTTATGTGATAATACAAGTGCAATCATCATCTCAAAGAACCCATTCATACATTCAAAGACCAAGCACATACCGATCAAGTGTCACTTTCTTTGGGAACAAGTGTTGGAACAAAAGGTCAAATTGGAGTATGTTCCTTCTAAGGAACAAGTTGCTAATATACTCACCAAACCATTGCCCAAGGAAACTTTTGAATATCTCAGACAAAAGCTGGGAGTAGTTGATGCATCATCTTACTGTTAAACTTGTCGGTTTCAGAGAAAAAGGAGTGTACATGAGTTTCCTGAGGAGGATCCATGTACATACGCCGGTTGATGCAGATAAAGTCGCGTATATGGATGTTTGATGGATATCAGAAGGGACAAGATCTGATTGGAAGTTGTCTGATATGGGTCTAAAAGAGACCATCTGGCACTGGTTCAGGGGGAGTAGATAAAGTTCTAATGATGCATTGTTGGCCTTGTCTTAGAAGCTTGTGGTTCTTGTTTACAACTGTGGTTGGTGGAACAGGTGCAGAGGGAGAACAAAAGGAAATCATGGTTGCTAATATGAATGGTGATTGACAGATGCTGCTGCTTGGTGACTTTCATAAGTCTTGCTCTACATCTTTCATCTCTATGTCATGTATCTCTTTTATGGTGTCAAGGTCATGTAACAACCTATTTTGGTTTCCCCACTATGCCTGGGATGAAGATGTAATGTACTTGGTTGTCATATGTAAGTTTCTGATGTATCCCCACTTGGTTGGGTGGATGATCCCCACATGGTTGGTTGAAGGATGTATGTATTGAGTCTTTTGGTGTTAGGAAGGTCTTTTATGATGTATATGTCATAGTTTGTCTTAAAGAACATCTTTTGCAGATCTTGCCTATAGTCAGGGGGAGCATGGTCAGCATAGCAGGGCAGAGATTTTAGCATGTACTTAGGAGGAGCACAACCCTTTGCCCTTGATGACAAAGGAGGATAATGAAAGAGGAATCTTGGTGTTGCCATCAAGTCCAAAGGGGGAGATTGTTGGCATTATGATTGTCGTTTGGTACTATGGCATAGGTATTGTACTTGATGGCAACCTACCCTAGTGGCAGATCTCAGTTCAGGCTTTGAGAATGAAAGAAAAGGCATATACGCAGGTTCATCTAGAGTAAGGCACGTATACACACGAGTTAAACGTATCAAAGGTGTGTATATGTTGGGGAACTTGCTTTTGGGCCATGGTAGTTAATCCTTGGGATTTGAACCTATGGTTTTGGACCACGACGTCTCGTCACATGTGTTGATCCCCAGTATTGGGTCAATGGTATTGGTTTATTATGGTTTTGGACCATGGTATTGAGGAAGGCCTAAGACTATAAAAGAGGAAGGAGATCATGTGGAAAATGATCATCTGAATTATCACTGAATATCTGAAAAAGTGGTAGATTTGAATGCTGGTAATTGGGTTATGGTGCAGATCTAGATCTGAATAAAAGAGGAACCTTAGCACAAAGAAGAAGGATAAGTTCTATTGATGGGTCATAATCTTTAAGCTTGAATGATAGTATCTTTATATGATTTTGGTCTGTTATATGTGGTGCTTGCTTGATCTATAACATTGATAACCTGGGTTAATTAGCATTTTGAATATCTGAAAGAACGAATTATCTTTTGTAGATTTGTACACAGGTTCAGTGAAGCAAAGTCGCGTATACACGCTAGTTCAGTAAATGAAAACAGCGTATACGCAGGTTGTTCCAAACATAGAAGTGTATGCACGCATGTTGCAGGTTATTGAAATAGCGTATATACTTTAAGTTGTGATCTAGCTGCTTCTGTTTATTGCTACTGTGTTCTGGGTTCAGCGTTTGGTGTGTGGTTTCTAGTACTGTGTTTTGGGTACAGCTGTTAGAGAAGTATCTACTTGATTTAGATCTAATTGGTGGAAAGGAGATTGGTTGATTCTTCATGATTAATTGATGTTTATGGATCCAGTCTGAAAATTTATGAAATGTGGTCCCTGGAAGAAAGAGAAGGTTGTAGCCTTCTGTAGGCCACCACCTACGTACTAGTATCTTGGCTTGTGCAAGAGCTAAAGGGGGTTGTAGCTCCCTTCCAGGAGAAGCTAGAGAACGAGAGAAGGTTGTAGCTCTCTGCAGGTTCCAACATGCGTACTGGTAAAGGGCTGCACCAGTACATTGTAAAAGAAGTTTCTAATTTAAAAAGAAGATAGAGACGAATTGCAGCAGGTGGTTTTCACCCACATTGGGTTTCCACCTTATATATTGTGTTCTTGTGTGTGATTGTCTTTCTGTTCTTTTTTACTGTCTCTGGTTACTAGTTATTTGATTCTGCAACCCAGATTAACAATCATCATCAGAAAGATAAAGTAAATTAAAAGTTTTTCTTTGTATACACGGTTTTCCTTCTGCATAGTTGCATATATACGCGGGTTCAACTAACTGAAGTAGCGTATATCATTTTTTTTGAAAAGGAATATTTGACTTGATAATACTGATTCACCCCCCCTCTCAGTATTATTTCCAACAGAAACCTCAGATTTTAAGAGTTCTTACTCAAGTTGAAGAAATGCTAATAGCATGTGTGAATCCTATTTTGCAAGTGATACATGGTCGAGATGGGCAATATAAGTATAGCGGTCATACAATAAGCTTTCCTCAAGATATTTCTACAATTGCATAAAGTCTTCCCCAACATGTTGAAGATATTGACTTTCTAATCATAAGGAGACATGCTGCGAAGTCTAAATATTATGAATGTTATGTCAAAAGATCTTGAGTGGTGGATGCATTTCTTTTCAAAATCCAACATGATCAATATTATCGATATGTTGTAATTGACTATGATTCAGTAAATTCTCTACCCAAAATATCAATAGATGTCTCCTCAAAGCTTAAATTTGTTGATTGTGATATTGAAGAATCTGAGATCAATGTAAATAATAATGAAGGGTTTCCTACTGAGCATTTTCCCTCTCATCCTTCTTTTATTGCTCACCTACCAAATGAATGAAAAGTGGAATAAATTAGAGAATCTCTTGATAATGTTGATTGTTCACATGTTTAAGACATGGATTGGCCCAGTATTGGAACCTCTCTAGTGAATGAAAATAATACAAAGGGGTTATTAGATATGTCATTCACAACATTGTTCCCCACTAGTGATGTTGATTGGTTGCAACCATGTATTTGTAGTGTTGAACTTCATGAGTATGCATTACATATTCTTAGGTACTATGATCAGATATTTGGAAGTGATCCTTGCTTTAGATATTACCCATTGAATATGATAATGCAGTATTGGAGCCAAGAAACTACTGCAATTTCTGTAAAGAAACATTTACACGATAACTCACCTACAATAATTGAAGAGTTTCGTCACCAACTCTTTGATTTACTAGATAATAAGTTGGATGAGCATCTTATGTAGTTTGGTTTTGCTCTAAGAGGTACAAGGGCATACTGGACTAAGTGTCAAGCTGAATTGGTTGACATGATTACTCAGTTGGGATGTCCATCTTTATTTTTTACTTTGAGTGCAGCTGACACAAAGTGACAAGAGTTGCATAACCTCATGCCCATACATTCACATTATTGTTCTTTAAATTAGCATCATATGAAAATTGACAATATTATCCAGTACCCTCATATTGTTGCCACATTTATTCACCATAGATTCATTATTTTTCGAGAGGAAGTTATCCAAAAATAACTTAAAGCTAAAGACTTCTAGTACAAGTTTGTGTTGTTGAATTTATTTTGTATACTTTGTCAACTCTTATTCTGATTCTATTTATATTGTTTGTACTAAGTATATATTCATTTTCTTCAGATATGAGTGGTGACATAGAGGTTCAACACATATCCGTGGTCTCCTATAGTTGGAAGGTGCTCTTGACATGGAAAGACTTCATTGGCCAAATGGTTCTGATGTACAACTTGAAAAGAGATTCTTTGAAAAATATGTAACTGCATGGAATCCATGTGACATAAATCGCCGCAACATAATAGTTCTACAAAGCCTCAATGATGACCCTTGCATATTAAATATTGGTCATATTTTCTCTTGTAATCCTCATAATGATTATGAAGAATTGTTAAATTGTGTCCAAAGGCACACAAAGTGTAGTGAAAATTAATTTTTTCCCCAAAAAAGGCACTATTCTGACATGTCGATACAATGCTCCATGGTATCTTTGCGATGAATCAAGATTGTTCATAGATGATCAAGGAATAAAAAAATATGAGCCAACAAGAAATGATGACAGGGTTAATGTACATAGGATTGACCTTCTAACAATGTGGCGTGCAATAGTTGATTGCCAGCCAGTGCTTTCTCTATATGCTATATTGAGATATATTGCTAATTATGCAACAAGAGTAAAAAAAAGGTCTGAAAGTTATCATCATATGTTAACTAGAATTTCAAATTCTATTGGCTCTAAGCATCATGCTTTATGTGCATATAGAAGGTTTCTTGCAGAAATGATTGTTGACCATGACATTGGAGCACAAGAAATGTGCCATATGTTGCTTAGGCTACCTCTTATTGTTTGTAGTTAGAAATTTGTTTCCTTAAATGTTGAAAGAAAGGTTTTTAGTAAAATCTCAAGGGATGTCTTGCAATGTTCATCTGAGAATACTTTTTTTCAACATTATTAGAAGAAACCATTTTTCCTTGAACATCTATCTTTGATAGAAACAACAAGATCTTGGACATTTGATAGCAAGAGCAAACACTATCCATGGAAGCCTAGAGATGTTCATGTAGGTTTTAACCCTGTACAGAAATTACCTGCATATGAATTCTAAAACACATAAAATAAACAACGAGAGAGCATAACACATAAAACACATATACACAAAGATTTTCCCCTGGATCCAAAAACTGGGACTACCAGCTTGATTTTTCGTTATGTTCTTTTCAATGTTATAATACATATTTATACATGCTGAAGCATCCAATACCATGGACCAAAAACCATCGTGTCCAAAAAAATGTGTGAAAATCATGCACAAAACCATAGGTGGGTTCCGCCCAACCTAACAGGTTCCAAAACCAAAATTTTCCAGGGGGCTGCCTCGACCCCATAGAGTGGGGTTACTTGCATTGCTAAAACTCCCTGTGACCACCCCACTATGCAATCGAAAACAAAGGGGGGGCTCTGCCCCCCCTCTAACCCCCCGGTTAACTATGTGGGCTAGTCGTGGAAAGAATATAACACAACCCAACATTCTCGCACTTGTTGTTTTCTTTCCACAAGAGGCCACAAGAGAGCTTAGTCATTTATCCAACCCTACAATGCCAATTGTTTCTCTACACCAAGAGAACTTCTCAGAGCTCATAGATTTTGTCAATGCATCTGTAGTATTCTTCAAAGTGTCCACTTTTATAGCAACACCTTTTTGTTTCTATCAATTCTCACAAAGTGATACTAAACTCAATGTGCTTTGTCTTTGATGATATGCAGGGTTCTTTGACAAGAGAATTGCACTTTGGCTGTCACAATCTATCCTTATAGCTCCCTATACTAACCCCATACTTGAGCACAATATTTGCAACCAAACTACTTCCTTGCTTGCATGAGTGACTGCCGTGTATTTTGCCTCTATAGTTGATAGTGCCACTATAGATTGTTTCTTACTCATCCAACTAACTACACCTCCAAATAGGTTAAACACATACCCACCTATAGATATTCTCTAATCTATATCTCCAACCCAGTCTGCATCAACAAAGCCACGAATATCTAACACTCTGTCTAATCTTGATATCCCTTGATAGCACAAACCATAATCACTAGTGCCACTCAAATATGCAAAAACCCACTTCAATGTTGTCCAATGCTCCTTTCCTGGTTTTGACATAAACCTGCTCAATACTCCAACTACATGTGCAATGTCTGGTCTAGTACAGACCATTACATACATGAGGCTACCGACTGCACTTGCATATGGAACATAGGACATGTCCTCTTCCTCTTATTATGTCTGGGGATACTGTTCAACAGACAACTTTACACGTACAGGAATAGGAACCTTCACCGGTTTACTATCCTGCATATTAAATCTCTGGAATATTGTCTCGACATACTTCCTCTAGTTTAACCAAAGCTTCCTGTTTGCCTAATCTCTTTTAATTTCCATGCCCAAAATATAGTTTGCAGCACCAAGATCTTTCATGTCAAATTTGGAGGACAATTGGGTCTTCAAATCTTGGATAATTTCTTTGTCATTTCCAACTACCAACATGTCATCCACATATAAGACCAAATAAATAACATGGTCACCAATTAATTTAAAATACACACAACGATATGATTTTCTTCTTGTGAATCCAAGTCCCCGTATAAATGTATCAAATTTCTAATACCACATTGTTGGTGACTATTTTAACCCATTAGAGACTTCTTTAACTTGCATACCAGTTCTTTCTTACCCTTCACCGCAAAGCCTTTAGGTTGCTTCATGTAGATTTCCTCTTCTAGATCCGTGTGAAGAAATGTTGTCTTCACATCCATCTGTTCTTCACATAGAATTTACCATGGCAACAGGAGAAAAAATATCACCAAAATCAATTCCCAGCACTTGGGAATAACCTTTTGCTACTAATCGAGCTTTGTATTTCTCCACCTTTCCTTTTGCATTTGTCTTCTTCTTGAACGCCCATTTGCTGCCAATGGGTTTCCTTCAAGCTGACAACTCCACCAGATCCCAAGCCTCATTTTTGGGCAAAGATACCATTTCATCAACCATGGCCTCTTTCCAGAGTTTTCCATCCTTTGAATCTACTCCTTCCTTCATAGTTCTGGGACCATCATCAGTAATAGATAAAGCAAAATTTGAATAGAAAGTAGATGGACTATACCTTTCTAGTTTCCTTTTTTCTCGAAATGATCTTCTCACACTCAGAGTTTGTGGCTCTTCATCTTCTAATTCCTCCTCTATTGTAGAGTTTGATTCTTCCTCCTTTAGTTCAAATTCTATCTTCTCAAGTTCCTTTTGTTGGACTTCATGTTTAATAACATCTTTCACCTCTCTAAACACCACATATTAGTTGTACACAACCTTCCTTCTTACTGGGTTCCAAACCAGTCCATTGCTCCCCGAACCATCCTGCAGGTATCTTTCTCGAACATTGTTTCTACACCTGCATCATCCAACTTTCTTACGAAAATCAGATTTATGGCCAATGAAGGAATATGCAGAACACTTGGAAGTGTTCTAACCCTTCCACCTTGAAACTTCAACTTTAATTTTCCATGACAAACGATTCTAGCCTTCTTATCATCCCCTAAGAATACATCACCACCATTGTATTTCTCATGCTCACAGTACCACTCTCTATGGGGAGTGAAGTGAAAGGATGCACTTGAGTCAATCAACCATGCCTCATGATCTACATGCGTACTTGAAGAAGCCAAGTACACATCCACACCTTCATCTGAGGTGGTTTTCGCCTCTGAAGAAGGAGCATCGTCAGATCCCTTTCCTTTATCAGGAGCTTTAGATTTATAGTCCCTTTTGTAGTGCCCTTCCTTTCTGTATTTCTAGCACACCACCTTCATATGATTTCCTGGAGATTTAGATCTCCCACTTGATGACTTATTTTTGTTTATGTTCTATGAACTTCCTCATACAGAAAAGGCATCACCATTCTAGCTCTCCATATTTTTCCGTCTCATCTCCTCCGTCAGCAAGGATGAGACTATTTCATCAAACTGCAAGGTAATTGCATTGCTACCTATTGCAATAACCAGACTATCCCACAAATTTGGTAGAGAACACAACAAACTGATTCACTTATCTTCATCTAAAATTTTAATATCAACAGATGCTAACTGACTTACCACAGTATTAAATGTGTTCAGATGCTCTTTCACCAAGTCTACATCTTTCATCCTCAGGTTATACAACTTTTTCCACAGGAACATTTTATTCACCAAAGACTTAGATTGATACAAAGTTCCTAACTTTTCCCACAAAGCCTTTGTCATAACTTCCCCTCATACATTCAGCAATACTGAATTTGAGACACACAATCATACTGTGTTCATTGCCTTCTGATCCAACTTCTTCCATTCTTCATCAGACACTCCCGTTGGTTTAGTAACTAGATCTACCATGATCCACTGATCTTTATCCACCAAAAGATCCTCCATCTTGAGTTTCCAAAACTCAAAACTCTAACCATTAAATTTCTCGATCTCTATCTTTCCACTTCTCGCCATCTTCTTTCACCACTAGAATTGATCTCGCAAATCTCCCACAGAACAGGGTCTACCACAAGCCCAAGTGAAACCCCTCAACAACAAAGGCATCCCCTTGAAGCCAAAACAACTCTGATACCAAATGTAGGTTTTGACCCTGTACAGAAATTACCTGCATATGAATTCTAAAACACATAAAATAAACAATGTGAGAGCATAACACATAAAACACATTTACAGAGATTTTCCCCTGGATCCAAAAGCCGAGACTACTAGTTTGATTTTTCATTATGTTCCTTTCAATGTTATAATACATATTTATACATGTCAAAGCATCCAATACCATGGACTGAAAACCATTGTGTCCCAAAACATGTGCGAAAATCATGCACAAAACCATAGGTGGGTCCACCCAACCTAACATAGGTTCCAAAAGTGGGGTTACTTGCACCCCTCAAATGCCCTGTGACCCCCCTGCTATGCAATCAATGCAACAAAGGGGGGGATCCATCCCCCCTATAATCCCCCAGTTAACTATGTGGGCTAGTCGTGGAAAGAATATAACAGAACCCAAAATTCCTACTATTGTTTGAGTTTGGCCATGATTTTAGTCTATTCTTGCTGAGGCTTCAGATGAATTTGAAACTTTTTCTAGACATAATTGCTCTTGTACAAGCCATTTCATGATATTCCTGCAGAAATTGGAATTTCGGCTAAAGTTATTATTGAAAATTGGAGGAATTTATGATATCGAGCATGGCATGTTGATCTAAATCCATCAATTATCGACAATATTGAAGATGAAGAATATGGTGATTTTTCTAACCAGGAAATGAATCTTGAAGATGGTTTTCAAGAATGGTAGATTTTCTCTTGCTTGTTTCCACCAAATGATGTGGATGTTTCTGATCTTCACACCATTGGTCGAAGGGACTTTGATATATCCTTTGGTTAGGAAAGTACAACTATTTTTTATGATGTTGCGGAAGAAGCTATTGATTTTATAAGGAATGAAAAATCAAGGGGTGATATTTTTGACCTTTCAAACAAAACATTTGCATCTCCAGATTCATTGTCGGAAAAAAAACTTGCTTTTGAAATTGTTTTAAGGAACTTTTCTAAATATGAGATTCGTGAAGCTATTCTTATAATTGTTCAGGGCACTGCGGGCATTGGGAAGTCTTTCCTTATGCATTGTTTTTAAATCTCTTTCAAATTTGTCAAGTAATTGAAGCATCCCTTTTCTTCTTCTTGCCCTGACAGGAATAGATTCTTTTAATATACATGCAAAAAAAATACACGCAGCTCTAAAAGTTCCAGTTAAAGATATGCAGCCACTACAGGGGCAGTCACTTGCAGTATTCCAAGAATAAATGAAACATATTAGATATATATTGATTGATGAAATGATATTTCTACGATCAAGGTTGTTTATGCAAATAGATGCTCGATTATGAGAAGCATTTCCAGAGAAAAATAATTGTCCTTTTGGTGGTAGATCCATCATCCTTGTGGGTGACTTTGGCCAAATGTCTCCTATGAGAAATAAGCCTTTGTATGTAGGTAATATAGCAAGGAAAGTCTTGTGGAACAAATTCGACATTGTTACCACTCTTATCCAGGTGGATATTGGTGACCACCAGCCAAGTCCACTTGGACCCCCACAATTGTTTCTTTCAGCTTTTCAGTTTCCTTAATTGTAGCACAATTTATTATTTTTAGCATTTTTTCAGGCCATGAACTTCCAGAGCCTTTTTTAGGCCCTAAACGATGTTTTTTGGGAAAACTTGGAGCAACATGGGTCCATGGACTAATGTTGCTCTTCCCAAAGTTGTAGTTCTCAGATAGATATTTATAACGAGATATTGTGCATGTCGAATGGAGATCATATGCCAAATTTACGACCCCGGGAAGTTGATGTACCAATTTACTCAAATGGGGCCCACAGTTTGACGTTTCATCTTTTAGGTTTAGGTTTTTGGATGTTTATGTTATTCCATTGTTTCTCAACAATAAATAGGCCTTTGAGCCTCATTTTAACACAGTTCATAGGCATGTAGCCACCACATCTCTTGTTAGAGATAAGCTACCATCGCCCTAACTAGTTTATTTCCATTTCTGTTTATAAGCATATTTTAGTATTTTACAGTAATGAAATGAAGTATTATTTCAGCTACATTTCTATATGTATGGTTATATCTATAATTTGTTGTGTTCCTGTTTAAATCCGAACTAGTGGTATTAGAGCATTCTGCTATTTCTCTGTCTTTCTTTGCATGTCTCCAACGAGGTTGGGATATAAGTAGTTAGGGCTTGAACTGGTTGAACCTTTGCAAGACCAACCTCACAAATCTCGACGGCCTGCCATGGAAGATGAAAAGAAATATGAGGGGGCAAGATATCCTATCAAAATCTTGCTCGAAGAGGCCCTCGAGCAAAAAAGGAACACAATGATGGAAAACTTTGCCCAGATCCTTCAACAGTTACCCAGGGGTGAGACATCTACTTCTAGCAGCTACTCTAGAAGAACCACACCCTTTAAGGTACAAGTTAACTTTGACACTCCCATATTTGAGGGTCAGATAGATGAGGAAGTTGTAGATAAATGGTCAAATCTACTAGAATGATATTTTTCTATTCATGATTTTTCCAGCTGGGAAAGGATTACTTTTGCTCTTCTCAAATCCACCCCCACATTAAGGACTGGTGGGAAAACTACTGCGAGCAGAAGGATGAAAGTACAACCTCACCGTTTTCAACCGCATCTGCTTGGAATTCATTCTAGACTGTCACCAAGGATTAGTACTACCCTGTTGGAAGCTATGAGGATCAATACATAAAGTGGACCACGCTGCGGTAGGGGAGGGACCAAGACGTGCCAGAGTTTACCAATATTTTCCACACGCTTTGCGCAAAGTTGGGTATCAAGGATTCATAGTAGCATTTGGTACTCAAATACCATAGCTGCCTACACAGGTACATCAAGGAAGAAATAGAATTTATGAACATCTCCTTGCTCGTCATGAGATACCGATATGTTTTCAAGATTGAGCAGAAGTTTAAACAAAAGAAGCGAGTCTATGGATCTACAAAATTGAAGCAAGGGAAAGGTGCCCCCAAACCACAAAACAAAGGACAAAGCCAAGGCGGGGTGGCCCAAGACAACCTGCCAAAGTTGCAAGCAAAGAACAGCTCTGCGAAATCGAAAAAAGACATGGCAAAGTGGTGTGAGTTCCATAAGAGCTCCACTCACAACACAAGTGAGTTTCGGGTCAAGCAATCACTAATGGCTGAGCTAAAGGTTTTAGAATCAGATGCATGTTCTGACTCTGAGTCAGAACCTGACAAGGGGAGTGACAAAGGGAAGTGGATTATCGATGCGGAGCCTAATGGCACCATTGCCACCATGAATATCCAGAAGGGGGAACCCAAAGATCCACAGGAGGAGGAGCGTCTCTTCCACTCCCAAATGTGGGTAAAGGGCTCCCCACTATAGTTCGTTGTTGACAGTGGGAGCCAAAATAACTTCATTTCAGTAGAATTTGTGAAGCACTTGGGTTTACTGATCACAACACATCCACAACCGTACACCATTGGGTGGATTCACCAAGGACGAGATCTTCGCGTGAGCCAACAGTGTCACCTTCCATACAACACCAAGCCCTTCACAGATGAGGTATTGTGTGACATTTCTACCCCTAAAGTTTGTGATATATTATTAGGACAGCCATACTTGTGGAGTAACATGTTGTGTATGAATCAAGGCCCCATGGTGTTATTGTTACTTTGGGAAATAAGTTGTATAGGATACCGGAGGTAGCACCACCTACCACCATTTCTTTGGTTACTACAAAAAAATGCAGAAAGCTCATTTCCAAAATTGGAAAATTTCTTTTCCTGATGATATGCCCTTGAGGAAAGAAGAATACGGTGGCCATGACCTCCACAAAGGGCCCCTCTATATGACAACTATAGATGGACAAGGTCGTGGAGGAGTACGAGGACATCTTCACCATCCCCGCAGGGGTTCCTTTACACTGTCAAGTCAAGTACTCCATCGATCTGGCCCCAGGTGAGCCACTGCCCAATGGACCAATCTATCGGTGCTCCGTTCTAGAGAACGATGAAATCAAGAGGCAGATTTAGGATCTACTGCAGAAAGGTCACATCCATCCGAGTTCATTGCCATGTGGGAGCCTGATGGTGTTGGTACAGAAGAAGGATGGGACTTGGAGACTCTGTATTGACTATCGGATGCTAAACAAGATCACTGTCCATAATAGGTACCTAATCCCATGGATTGATGACCTCTTGGACCAACTGAAGGGGGAAAAATATTTCAGCAAGATTGATTTGAAGTCAGGACATCACCAGGTACCAATCGAACCCTTCGATGTGTGGAAGATTGCCTTCAAAGCTAAGGAGGGCCTTTTCAAATGGTTGGTTATGCCTTTCAGATTGACGAATGCTCCTGCAACCTTCATGAGGCTAATGTATGACATCTTATGGCCATTAACCAACTCATTTGTAGTGATATACTTGGATGAAATCCTGATCTTTGGCCAAAGTTGAGAAGAGCACCTCCACCACATCCAATAGGTTCTCCAAACACTGTGACAACACAAGTTATGTGCCAATTTAGAGAAATGCACTTTTGGCATGACCCAAGTTTAGTATCTAGGATACATTATTGATGAATGGGTGGTGCATGTGGATCTAACCAAGATCCTAGCCATTCGGGATTGGCCATCTCTAGCCACATTAACAGAGATCTGCAGCTTTCTAGGTCTTGCCAACTTCTACTGTAGGTTCATGTTTGGATTTTCTCATATCACTTGGCCCTTGAGTCAAGTCACTAAGGGAGGAGCGAAAGAAAAATTATTTTGTTCTGAATCTCAACAGAAGGCATTCACAGAGCTGAAAGATCGCCTCTGCTCAGCACCAGTGTTCGCATTACTAGACTTGCAACAACCATTTAAGGTCGAGATAGATGCCTATGACTATGCTATTGGGGCAGTCCTTACTCAAAACAAGCATCCAATGGCATATCACAACGAGACATTTTCAGACACAGTCTATAAGTTTCCCACTTATGACAAAGAGATATATTCAATTGTGCAAGCCTATTGACAATGGAAGCATTATATTTTGGGGAAGGAAATGGTCATCCACAGAGACCACCAACCCTTGCAGTTCATACAAACCCAAGGGAAATTACAGAATGATGACCATCAGAAGTGGTCCACATACCTCCAATAGTTCCATTTGAATATAAAGTATAAGAAGGGTAGCACCAATAATGTTGTAGATTGCCTCAGTCAACCACCACTCATGGTGTGCCACTGTGGTCGACTCTTGTGGGCAAGAGACTTCTGATTTGCCACTTATCTACAAAAGTGACCAAGAATTTAGCCACACATACTAGACACTCTTGGAGGGTCAGCATGTTCTATATTTCACCTCCAGGATGCACTGTTATGTCACTTGGGTCACCTTTGTGTTCCTTCAAGCGAGCATGCCAAGATGATTTGGGAAGATCACTAAATTTAGGCTACAAGGCATTTTTGGGTCGAGAAAATGGTGGCAGTACTGCAAAAGTATTTCTATTGGCTGAATCTTTGAAAAGATGTCGGGAAGTACATCAGATCATGCATTGCATGTGCCATTGCCAAACTGACCATCTAGAAGCAAAGCCTCTATACCTCACTACCTACCCCTAGTTGACCTTGGGAATCCTTCTTCATGGATTACATTTTAGGCCTTCCTTCTACTAAGCATGGAAATGAATGTGCTTTTGTGGTTGTTGACAGGTTCTCGAAGATGGCCATTATGGTGGCCTGCAAGAAGAATATCATAGTAGAAGCCACTGCTAAACTCTTCCTTGAATGAGCGTCGGTACACTTTGGGCTCCCATAGCCTATCATCTTAGATTAGGACAATAGGTTCCTTAGTGCATTTTGGTCTTGTCTCTAGTCGATGTTGGACACCAAACTCACTAAGTCCACAGCCTTCCATCCTCAAACTGATAGCCAGAAAAATGTTGTCAACAAGATGATTATACACATTCTGCTCATATGCAACTCAAAGCATCCATGTACATGGGATGAGAGCCTCCCTTATGTCCAACACAACTACAATTTGGTTCTCCATATCTCAACTAACCATAACCTTTTTCAGGTGGGCTTGGGATTCTAGCCACTATGTCCCATTGATGTGGCCATGCCATTTACAGCTACTCACGCAGATTTGGTTCTTGTCCAGTCCAAAACAGATAAGGTAAACAAATTCATTGAGCACATATAACATATTTTACAGTAGGTCCACGACATTCTGGAGAAATAAAATGCAAAGTACAAGGAGTGACATGATCAACATTGGGTGCCACACAAGTTTCAGGTGGGTGACAAAGTCTGGTTACATTTGTAAAAGGAATACCTTGCTGGAGCCTATCGGAAACTCAGACCACTCTGATATGGTCTTTACACCATTTCCAAGGCTATGGGAGACAATGCATTTGAGCTCAGCATTCCCCCATTCCTTGGCCTACACCTAGTGTTCAATGTGGACCACCTTTGGTTTCCACCATTACTGGACACATCTGACATTGTAGAACAACTCACACCCACAGAGTTAAATCCAGATTGCACGGAATAAGCTACAACTGATCGGATGATGGACACATAGATCAAGAACACTCACCAACCGAATATCCAACGGAATCAAGTTTTCAAAGCAGGCCAAATCCTTCACCAGGGCAAGTGGCTCACCAGGGACCAAGTTCAGCAAAACTCTCATAATCTCATGGAGGAACTCAACGCAATGGGGACCATTGCTTCCTAAGGGGGGAGGAATGATCCAGGAGGATATTAGTGGCCACCCAACAACTCCACTTGGATCCCCACCATTGTTTCTTTCAGCTTTTCATTTTCCTTAATTATAGCACAATTTACTATTTTTAGCAATTTTTCGAGTCTTGAACTTCTGGAGCCATTTTCAGGTCCTAAATGGCATTTTTTCGGGAAAGATAGGAGAAAAATGGGTCCATGGACCGATGTTTCGCTTCCCAAATTTTTAGTTCTAAGATATATCTTTCTAATGAGATATTGTGCACGTCAAAGAAAGATTGTATGCCAAAGTTATAACCCCAGGAAATTGATGTACCAATTTACCAAAATGGGGCCCATGGTTTGGCGTTTCATCTTCTAGGGTTAGTTGTTTGGAATTTTAGGTTTTTCCATTATTTCTCAACAATAAATAGGCCTTTAAGCCTAATTGTAACATAGTTCAGAGGCATGTAGCTACCACATCTCTTCTCAGAGATAAGCTACCATCACCCTAGCTAGTTTATTTCCATTTCTGTTTGTAAGCACATTTTAGTATTCTATAGTAATGAAATGAAGTATTATTTCTGCTACATCTTTATATGTATGGCTATATCTGTAATTTTTTGCATTCCAATTTAAATCTGGATCACACTCTTGACACAATATTTGGCCAACAAGGGAGTAATGAGAAATAATCTTGTTTTTGTAGAGTCCTCAATAACATAAGAAATGTAGAACCTATTCTTGAAGATTGGGAGTTTCTTATGTCATGAGATGATATGAGGTTGCATCCTAGAGAAAGAGATTTATTTAATGCAACAATTCACATGTTTCCAACAAATAATTTGGTATATTTCCATAATAGGCATATGTTAAAATCATTAAATTCTCTAATTGCACGATGTGTTGTTGAGAATTCAAGGCGTTCAAAAATCGTTGGTGTTCATGATGATCAATTGGATCGTGAAGTTTTGTTGTGTCATGGCCAACATGTTATGTTGACATGTAATTTGTGGGTTGAAGCTAGCTTGGTGAATGGTGCGCTTGGTTATGTTAAATACATATTTTATACGCCTACCTCTAAGCCACCTCAACTTCCAATGTTCACAACTGTTATTTTTGATAAGTATGTTGGTGTTCCATTTGATGCAAGAAATCCAAACATTGTACCTATCACACTAGTGATAAGAGGAAATAAAAAACAAATTCCTTTGAAGATGGCATGGGCTCTTACAATCCACAATTCATATGGATTGACTTTAGAATGAGCGTAAGTTGATATTGGGAATAAAGAGCAACAAGGCCTTATCTTCACAACCATATCAAGAGTGAATTCAATAGATGGTTTATGCATTGCACCACCGTCCTATTTTCAACGTTATGCCAAGATGAAAGATAGTGAATATGTTACAATTACGAAGAAAGAAGAGGAGTGATTGAAGTCCATATCACTATGACATACAACTAATAACATTGTGACCTTTTTTATAGTATGCTTTTTGAATTGCTTTTATTGTCGTATTGATTTATTTTTAATATAGTAATCATTTTCATATATTTATGAGATTAATACATTCATCATAATATTCATAGTAATATTTGAGAAAGTTGTTTACATCATTTTTCATGTTGTTCAATTTACTTTTTTTTTTTTTTGAAGTGACTATTGTTCTTCTCTTTACAACAAACCATTCAGACCTAAACAACGAGTTGTATGGACCAATCATTCAAAATCAATTTTATAAATGGTTCATGTTGATATTAATATTGTGGATTCATAATATATCATGAAATGAAAAAATGGAGGTTTTGAATATTGGCCATCAACATGGCCAATATTCATTTTTTAAATATTGGCCACAATTTTATTCTATTTCCATGGTTTTCTCCATTCTTTTGTGAAATGAGGCTTATATTTGTAGAATTGTTTTATAGCATTTGGTTCACGTAACACTAGATTGTTTTTATTTCATGTAACATTATAACATTAAGTTTTTTAACATAAATAAAAATGGGGTGTTATGTTTTATGTATATATATCTATATATGCGTATGCTTATGCTTATTTATTCATGTGTGTCTTTATTAATTTTTCTTTTGTTTTTTTGTCTTTAAAATGCATATATGGACAATAGTGATGTCATCTATTATTCCAGAACAATGAACGATATTTTTGGAGCGATAGGTTTTCTTTCGTATCTTCGAAACAAGTTTGATAGAAAGCATGGCTTCCATCCTGTTTTTATTGATGAGCATCTTCGTGTTCTAGATGAAACCAAAGCACATGTGAAATACTTGTTATATGTGCACCAGAGGGAGTCTGGGAGAACAAGAAGGAATTCGTTGGAAAGCATCAAGTATCGCGATCATTATCCTGTTGATTTGAATTGGTGCTGCTTTGGTCATCGATCTGATTGTGTTTTGGAAGAGACTATTCCATAGATGAATTTTGAAGGAATGTTTCAAGTTCAATTTTGTAGTGGAATTATTTGATGTCAAGAAAACAAAAAATATATGTTAAGACTCAATGTTCTTTCTATGGTTGCAATGTTGCTAAAATTGATTTTTTATTTTTATTTATTCTCGTTGTTGTTGTTGCTATGTATAAAATTGTATATCTTTGGTCTTAAAATGTCCTATTCTTTTGTTCTTCTTTAAATCTAATGTGTGGAATTTAGATGTGTTTTTTTCATTTATGTTCCTTTGCTCCAATGACAGTGTTACTATTTTATTTTTTTCTCTTGCATTTGTAATTGTTTTGGTCTTTCATGTGGGTCCCTTCACTTTGTTCATGTCTTTTATAAATGAAAATATTGTTGACATTTATAATATTATTATTGGGCTTTCATGTTCTTACTGTTTATATTGAGATTTATACGATTAATATATTCATGTATTGATATTAATGTATTTATGGCTTAAAATTTATGTATTGTTTAAAATGTAGTGATATAAATGTGTTATTATTAATGTGATGATCATTTATCATATTTTAATGCTTTATAATGTATTATTATCAATGTATCATATTAATTTTTTCTATTGGTGTCTTAATGGTTTACAATGTGGTTCTTATAGCATTATTTATGTTTATAATATTGATGCCATGGATTTAGGGCTTAAGGGTTTTAAAATATTTAATATGACATATATTCTCTAATTTTTGAAACCAATCATCGTGAGAGTTGTCTAATGTTGCATTATAATGAAGATTGTCTTGAGATAAAAACCATAATCAACCATGGTGAATAATGATCAACCATGGTCCAACATCGCATTGTAACAAACATTGTCTCAATATGAAAATAAACGATGGTTGAGGATGATCATTGATATTTAATTTTCAATTTATAATGTTTATCATGGGGCTTAAACAACTTGGATTTGTAATATTAGTTCATTGGGGTTAAATATCAATCCTTTCCATTTCTAATATTGCTCCCTTGCATTTTTTATCCCTTAGGTTTATAATATTTTTCTCTTCGGTTTATAATATTAAAACCTTGGGTTTATTTGTTCTTTGAGTTTATAATACTAATAATTCCTTTGGTTTGTCATTTTATCCCTTTAGTTTGTTAATCCCTTGACTTTAAAATATTAATTGGTAGGGTTTATTAATATTTTAGGTTTTTAATATTAGTTTGTTGGGTTTATTCATTCATTGGGTTTATTAATCATTTGTTTATATAATATTAATTCCTTGGGCTTATAAAATTAAAAATGCATTGGGTTTATTCATCCCCTTTATTTATAATATTAATAATCACTTGGATTTATAATAATAATCCCTTCAGTTTATTAAACCCCAATATTAAGGGTTTAGTTCGTTAGGTTTATAATGTTTATCCCTTTAGTTTATTTATTCTTTAGGTTTATAACACTAACAATCTCTAAGGTTTATTGATCTCTTGGCTTTATAATATTAATAATCATGTGACTTTATCAATCCTTTGCTTTTAGAATATTAATTCCGAGGCTTTATGAACCTCTTGTGATTGTAATATCGACCCCTTGTGCTTCTTGATCCCTTAGGTTTTTAATATTTATCCCTTGGGTTCACTAGTTAATTGTGTTTATAATATTAAATGGTTAGGTTTAGTAGTTCCTTGGGTTTGTAATATTAATAATCCCTTTGGTTTATTAATCCCTTAAGTTTAAAATATTAATTCTTAGGGTTTATTAATATCTTTCATTTTTATATTGGTTTGTTGGGTTTATTGATTCCTCGGGTTTATTAATCACTTGGATTTATTAATCCTTTGTGTTTATAATATTATTTTGATAGGTTTACTATTTCGCCTGGGTTTATCCAACTATATATGATTATGTCAATATCACAATAGATTAATCTAATACGGAAATCAACCATGGTCAACCATATTTATTTTAGGGTTTATAATGGTCATGTTAGGGTTTATATGCATTGCGTTTATAATTTTTATCCCTTAGGTTTATTATTCCCTTGGGTTTATAATATCAATCCTTTCGGTTTACTGATCTAAGGTTCATATTCCTAGGGTTTAATATTATTCAACAATGCTCAACAATAAACAATCATGTTCGACCATGATCAACCATGGTCCAACATCTCATTGTGACAATGATTGTCTCAATATGAAGATCAACTATGCTCAACCATGTTTATTTTAGTATTATATTTATCTAAGGGATTTTATACCTTAGGTTTATAATATTACTCCCTTGGGTTTAATATTATTCCCTTGGGTTCAAAATCCCTTGGGGTTTTAGTATTAATCCCTTGTGTTTATTAATCATTTGGTTTTATAAATTATAATATCAATCCCTTGGGTTTATTATTCTTGTAAGTTTTTAATATTAATCATGGTAAGCCATTGTCAATTATAGACAACCATGATCAACCATGGTTGACTGTCAGGTTGTGACAAAGATTGTCTTGCCATGAAAATAAACCATGTTTGTTTTGTCTCAATTGAAAATAAATGATGGTCAAGGATGGTTATTGATATTTATTTTTTGATTTATAAAATTTATGGTGGGGTTTAAACAACTTGGATTTATAATATTAATCCATTAGGTTTAAAATATCAAGCCTTTTTGTTTTTAATATTGATCCCTTGCATTTTTTGATCCCTTACATTTATAATATTTTTTGTTGGGTTTATAGTATTAAGTTCTTGGGTTTATTTGTTCTTTGAGTTTATAATATTAATAATTCCTTTGGTTTATCATTTTAATCCCTTGGGTTTATTAATACCTTGTCTTTAAAATATTAATTTCTAGGGTTTATTAATCATTTAGGTTTTTAATATTAGTTTGTTGTGTTTATTATTTCCTTGGGTTTATTGATTTATTGGGTTTATTAATAATTTGTTTTTATAATATATTTTTTCTATGTAAAGGCTAATTCTATTAATAAAAAGTAAAAATACAGTTACAATGCGGTCGAGACCTCATAGAAGATCCAAGACTATCCAACAATACATACAAACTATCCCAGGGTTGGGATTAACCAGATACAAAAGCCCATGGCCATACAGAGAGAACTGGCTATGTTGGTAAACCACAGAAAAGGACAGATTAAGAGCTATGACCATACTGTCTAAACTGCCCAAATAGCCATGACAAAAATTGCAGAACCAAAGACCTGAAACTATAGCAGAACTAAAGACCTGATACAAAAAGACATTGACAAAAGCCATATGTGTGTGTGTGGGTAAATTGGCATAGTCAACACCTGGCACTATTTGGGTAGCAATATAAAATTTATGAATTGGTGCTTCCATATAAGGAAGGGAATTGGGTCATGTGGAAATATTGTTTCAATAAAGACATTGACTACTCACATATACTTGCAAGGCATTCCTAGGAAAAGTGATTTCCCTTTTGGTCATCGATCTATAGTTCAAGTTGAATACATAAGAAAACTTCCTCTAGGGTTAAAAAATTGTCTAAATGTAGGGATTAAAACTTTTAGATCATTGTGTAAATACTTCACCACAATAGTAAACATGGTAAATTTCTTTTGCCAATAGGGCAATGGCGAACCATAATTTAAATTTTGTCAATTTCTAACAAACATTAGAAACACAATTTTGCTAATTAAATATAAGGAGAACATTTAGAGTTGAATAAATACATATTTTTTCATAAAAGAAAAATAAGTTTGATGTGTTCATTCTACTATTCACAAAAAATACTTTGGTTTGCCAACATAACAGGAAAGTGTCATTGTTATAAGAAAAAAATATATGTTGCCATAAATCCTACATGTCTAGCAGTTGATTAGGTCACTCACATTTTGCTGGATCAACATGAAGTAGAGGATACATCTACCTTGAATGATTTTTTTTGAGGTGGTAAAAGGTAGATATAAGGAGAAGCAAGGGGCTTGAATACAAGCCCTCTTATGATGACCCAATAGAGTATGGTCCTTCCTTAGCACCTTGAAGGGTGTGAAAGGTTGATGAGTGGTGAAAATGTGTAGGTTAATGGGATGATGATTTTTATTATATTTAAAATATAAAAATCAACGAGAGGACAAGTTATTATGACTTTTATACCTTCACGAAATTGGTCTAAAGATGGTTTTAGGGTTAATCGGGGTTTAAATCAACTAGTTCAGTAAAATTGTTGTTCAAGGATGGGTGAAAAGGGGTCAATTTAGTTTTCCAAACCTATAACCCTATCATTTAATGTGGCTGGAAATTATGAACAACAAATAGAAAGATATAAACAAGCAATAATTCTAGTGATGTTCTAGCCATATAACTAAATTACAAACATAATTGTTTGTTGGAGTAAAACTCAACAAAATTGTTGGCATATTGACATAGTTTAAAGTAGAGTTAGCATCATATGTATTTTTCTTAATTTTAACCATAATATGGAGTAAAATTGCCTTTTTGTTTGTCATAAAAACTCAAAAAAGAGAACATAGAATAGTAAGGTAGCACTAATTCATTAACATTTGAGTCAAAGATGTCATAGATGAAGCTTTGTTTGGTATAAACAAGTATCTCTAAGGATAGATTTTGGCATCTTTGATTACGGTGTCACCTAGGGCTTCCATATCCTAAAGAAATTTACAAAGGCCACATATTTTTCATCCATGAAAAATGACTTATCTAGAATGGCATTTTGGTCAATACATTGTTCCTAATTGATATGAGCCACCTGGATTTGGTCTACATATACAACTATTTGTTATATATCTTTTGTGTCTTCAATTTTTGTAAATCCAGTATCAACTGTCTAAGTGATAAGTTTTCCATCCATATCCTTAGAAGAGGTGTTATCACTTTTTTCTTGAACTTTTTGCTTCAATATTTTAACCTTATATTTGATTTGATGTAGAAACATGTTATGCAATATTAGGGTCATTTCCCTTACCTCTAACTCAACCTTGGCTGGCCACTTGAAAAAATCACCTTTGTTGGAGTTCTTCCAATTCCTGGGTGCATCTATTTTGGTTGATTTGCATGCTTTTTCCTTCCCCATTTCTTCTTTCCTTTTGTTCATTCTATCCCCCATGCCTATAAACTATGATAGAGATTGACCATTTCATTTGCATCTAAGATCCATACTTCCTTTTGGTCACTATACCTCTTGTGGGATTTAAGCATTCTACTTCCTAGACTGTCAAGATTTAGGAAGAAATCTATGCCCCTCCATATCGTTAAAACCCTAACATGAACATAGAGAGGTGGGGTGATAGGACTTGAACTATCATAAAAATTGAGGAAACAACTAAACTCATTCACATGATTGGATAAACTATCCAAAGCACAACATAAGAACTAACCATGTAGACGAAACCCAACTTGTCCTACAATTAATATCATGAACTCCCTCTAAAATCATGGTGAAATTAGATTGATAATTGCGATCAAACAAAGGCATCATTCATTTATGAGACAAAGTTGACAAAACACTGCTTGAAGGGATAAGGTGAAAAGTTGAGATAACCATCTTCCTATTCTTGTCCCTCTCACATGCCAACATCAATTCCCATGAGCTTTCACTATCCTCTAGGGGGATAAATGTGAGGAATTACATCACATTTCCACCCTTGCAAATGATGTGGGTTTTGCAAAATTTCCTTATCATTAACTATAATGTTTATAATTTTTTTATAGCAAATAAATGTATAATTAATAATTTTGAAGCTAAGCATAAGCTTACTAAATATTTTCATGTATTCTAAAGTTCTTTCCTTGAGTGTACCCATAGATGATGGCATTAGTGTAACTTTATTTGAAGATTATTGTATGGAAAGGCTTTAAAGACAATGTCAATGGTAGCTTACTGAGTATACTTTAGTTTTTCTAGGTATTTCTAAAATCGACATATATTTGAATTATTAGTGTCTTTATTGAGATACATTGGATACACATTGCTATTTCTATTTAAGTTATCTATTTTTTTATCGAGATTTAAAAAATTCAATTTCATCTTTCGATATCCTTCTCTCCAAACAATTCTAGCTTTAGGGTCACATGTATATTAACAACTTCAACTAAGACTATTTGGAGTTCCATAAATGGTTTTGGATCTCACTGAAAGAGGATTTTTCATATAGTATTCAAGAAATAATTAATAGTTTGAGAATTACATCATTATACCTAGACTAACATAGATTTATTTTAAATCCAGATTTGTCAAGTGACAAGAGGGATCATAACTCTTGAGGCGAAAACCTATTTTAGAGCCCAAAACATGAAAAAAAGGTTTGCAACTTGAGAAATTTTCTTCCTCTTGGCAGTGATAGATTAGAGGTTAAGATGAATATACTAGTTCTATCTATCTATCTATCTATCTATCTATCTATCTATCTATCTATATATATATATATTATATATATATATATATATATATATATATATATATATATATTTATATATATATATATATATATATATAGATTGTATATGTGCCATGTGTCAACTCCATGGTGAACATGGAAATAATTACACATCTCCTTCATTTTGAGAAATACACCAATAATGTGTTTTAACCATATGTTTTTCTTTTTATTATTTTTTATTATTTTCAATTTCGTTATATAATATTACATAGATAACATTGAAATATTTTACCCACCATGATCATTGAAATATTTTATTTATGTCTTATACTAATTAAATTAAAATATTTTCTTGTTATTAATAAATTGGGGAAGGTAGAAAGCATATATCCATGCAATAACCACATATTAAGAATTGAATAAATCACACATCTCTCTATAAAATAATTTTATTTAAAACGAGTATTAAGTCCCACCATGGAAGGGAGATAATGAACAATGCACTAAAATTTGAGAAGCTGAGAATAACCTTCACACTCTCTCTTCTCAAAATGAAGATCACAATGCCCTGATGATGGACTCACTTAGTTAGTTCGTAGCATTGGTTATAAAAAGGATAACAAGTTTTTTCCACAAATATTTTTAAAATTTTACCAACCTGTATGGATTCACTCATCAACACCATTAAGTCCCACCATGGAAGGGACATAATGAATAATGCACTAAAATTTGAGAAGATGAGAATAGCATTCACACTCTCTCTTCTCATTAACCAGATCACATTGCCCTCATGATGGACTCACTTACTTAGTCCGAAACATTGGTTATAAAAAGGAAAACAGGTTTTTTCCACAAATAATTTTAAAATTGTACCAACTTGTATGGATTCACTCTTTAACACCATTAAGTCCCACCATGGAAGGGACATAATGAACAATTCACAAAAATCTGAGAAGCTGAGAATAGAATTCATGCTGCCTCTTCTCAAAATGCAGGTCACATTGCCTTGATGATGGACTCACTTAGGTAGTCTGAAATGTTGGTTATAAAAAGGATAACAAGTTTTTTCCACAAATACTTTTAAAATTCTACCAACTTGTATGGATTAACTCTTCAACACCATTAAGTCCCACTATGGAATGGACATAATGAACAATGCACTAAAATTTGAGAAGCTGAGAATAACATTCATGCTCTCTCTTCTCAAATCGCTATGATGATGGACTCACTTAGTTAGTCTAAAACATTGGTTATAAAAAGGATAACAAGATTTTTCAACAAATATTTTTAAGATTCTACCAACCTATATGGATTCACTCTTCAACACCATTAAGTCCCACCGTGGAAGGGACATAATGAACAATGCACTAAAATTTGAGAAGTTGAGAATAGCAATCACACTCTCTCTTCTCAAAATACAGATCTCATTTCCCTGATGATGGAATCAATTAGTTAGTCCGAAATGTTGGTTATGAAAAGGATAACAAGTTTTTTCCACAAATATTTTTAAAATTCTACCAACCTTTATGGATTCACTCTTCAACACCATTAAGTCCCACCATGAAAGGGACATAATGATAAATGCACTAAAATTTGAGAAGCTGAGAATAACATTCCCTCTCTCTCTTCTCAAAATGCATATCAAATTTCCCTGATGATGGACTCTCTTAGTTAGTCCGAAACATTGGTTATAAAAAGGATAACATGTTTTTTCCACATATTTTTAAAATTCTACCAACCTGTATGGATTCACTCTTCAACACCATAATGTCCCACCATGGAAGGGACATAATGAACAATGCAATAAAATTTGAGAAGCTGAGAATATCATTCATGCTCTCTCTTCTCAAAATCCAGATCACATTGCCTTGATGATGGACTCAATTAGTTAGTTTGAAACGTTGGCTATAAAAAGGATAACAGGATTTTACCACAAATATTTTCAAAATTCCACTGACCTGTACGGATTCAATCTTCAATACCATTAAGTCCCACCATGGAAGGGACATAATGAACAATGCACTAAAATTTGATAATATGTGAATAGCATTTACACTCTCTCTTCTCAAAATGAAGATCACATTGCCCTAATGATGGATTTAGTTAGTCTGAAATGTTGGTTATAAAAAGGATAACATGTTTTTTCCACAAATATTTTTAAAATTCTACCAACTTGTATGGATTCACTCTTCAACACCATTAAGTCCCACCATGGAAGGGACATAATGAACAATTCACTAAAATTTGAGAAGATAAGATTAACATTCATGCTCTCTCTTCTCAAAATGCAGATCACGTTGCCCAGATGATGGACTCACTTAGTTAGTCTCAAATGTTGGTTATAGAAAGGATAACAGGTTTTTTGCACAAATGTTTTTAAAATCATACCAATCTGTATGGATTCACTCTTCAACACCATAAGTCCCACCATGGAAGGGACATAATGAATAATGCACTAAAATTTGAGAAGTTGAGAATAACATTCACGCTCTCACTTGTCAAAATGCAAATCACATTGCCCTGATGATGGACTCACTTAGTTAGTCTGAAATGTTGGTTATATAAAGGATAAAATGTTTTTTCCCCAAATATTTTTAAAATTATACCAACCTGTATGGATTCACTCTTCAACACCATTAAGTCCTACCATGGAAGGGAAATAATGAACAATGCACTAAAATTTGAGAAGTTGAGAGTAAAATTCATGCCCTCTCTTCTCAAAATGCAGATCACTTTGTCTTGATGATGGACTCACTTAGTTAGTTCGAAATGTTGGTTATAAAAATGATAACATGTTTTTTCCACAAATATTTTTGAAGTTATACCAACTTGTATGGATTCACTCTTCAACACCATTAAGTCACACCATGCAAGGGACATAATGAACAATGCACTAAAATTTAAGAAGTTGAGAATAACATTCACACTCCCTTTCCCCAAAATGCAGGTCACATTCCCTAATGATGGAATCACTTAGTGCGAAATGTTAGTTATAAAAAGGATAACAGGTTATTTCCAAAAATATTTTTAAAATTCTAGCAACATGTATGGATTCAGTCTTCAACACCATTAAGTCCCACCGTGAAAGGGACATAATGAAAAATTCACTAAAATTTGAGAAGCTAAGAATAACATTCATTGTCTCTCTTCTCAAAATGCAAATCACATGGCCCTGATGATGGACTCACTTACTTTGCAATGTTGGTTATAAAAAGGATAACATGTTTTTTCCACAAATATTGTTGAAATTATACCAACCTATATGGATTCACTCTTCAACCCCATTACGTCCCACCATGGAAGGGACATAATGAACAATGCACTAAAATTTAAGAAGCTTAGAATAGCATTCACACTCTCTCTTCTCAAAATGTAGATCACATTGCCCTGATGATGGACTCACTTAGTTAGTCTGAAACATTGGTTATAAAAAGGATAAAATGGTTTTTCCACAAATATTTTTAAAATTCTACCAACCCATATGGATTCACTCTTAAACACCATTAAGTCCCACCATGGAAGGGACATAATGAATGTTATGAAACTAGCTCACAAAAAGATAGAAAAGATAGGTCAATGACTTAGAATTCAGCCTCTTCGAGGGGGAAACCTCCTTTACATTACACAAATGAATGGTTCTTTGATGATTCAAATGACAAAACCTCCTTTCTATATATAGGAGTCTAAGGAGTCACAATATAACCCAACTGACCTAATAATAATAATATAAATCCACAAAAATAACAATAGAGGGATTCTATGGGGAATAGTGATAACAATATGGGGGAAATAGGGGCACAACAATATTAATAAGGGGTACAACTACAATAGTAATGGGGTAATCACTAGTATTATAGGGACCCAACAATAAGAGAGCCTTAAGAAGCCTTAGTTATGAGAATCCAACAAAAGAGAAGGAAACCATATGTTGAAGAACCAACTTCATGTAGAATAAACCACCAGATTTTAGCTGAAGGTAGGATAGAACCTCCTCCAAGAAGAAATTTCTAAGAATTTACTTAGAGTGTTGAGCAAGACTAGCCGAACTGGGAAAGAGAAAAGAGTGGTGATTCTCAGTGATAGATTTCTTATGAGAAAAGAAATAGAAAACCTCAACTAGACTGGAGAAGTACTGAATACCATGAAACCAAAAAAAATAGCTTGAGAAACTTACCTTTATGGCTACATCCCTTGGGTTTGATTCAAGCTTTAGGAGAACCTTGCCAAATTGAGAAAACCAACGAAAAAATATGTGAGTGAGGGTGAGGTATAGGTGATCCAGGTGGATATTGGTGGCCACCTGCCAAGTCCACCTGGACCCCCACCAATGTCTTTCTCAGCATTTTCAGTTTCCTTAATTGTAGCACAACTTACTATTTTTAGCAGTTTTTCGGGTCCTAAACTTCCGGAGCCTTATTGAGGCCCTAAACGACGTTTTTTGGGGAATCCAAGGGCAACATCGGTCTCGAATAGATCTTTCTAATGAGCTATTGTACGCGTCAAACGGAGATCATATGCTAAAGTTACGACCCCGGGAAGTTGATGTACCAACTTACCCCCAAACGGGGCCCACAGTTTGGCGTTTCATCTCCTCGGGTTAGGTTTTGGAATGTGAAGGGTTTTTCATTGTTTCTCAACAATAAATAGGCCTTCGAGCCTCATTGTAACACAGTTCAGAGGCATGTAGCTAGCACATC
>APFE031025987.1:131916-154543 GCA_000404065.3 Pinus taeda
ATTTCGAATCAACCAGTTATAAAATTGCAACTTGTAGTAGCCCTCTATGTCCTCTTTCCAATGCCATTAGTTTGATCCAAATTGTATTCTCCAAGGAAGAGTTATGCCAAATCTCCCACAGTGACCTGATTATAGACTAGTTCAGTAGAGTGAACTTATATGACGTGCCATGTGTCCTTGTTTCGACCTTTGGCTCTGAAAAATAGATATGAGAAACAAGAGTCCGTCCTCTTTCTATACCTTCTTACAAAATTTTAATATGATGCTCAAAGAGAAGGTTATGATAGTTTCCCCAGGTTACCTGTTTGGAATGTAATTAGGATTTTACAAAATGACCAACTTCCTCAGATCATATCTCCACAAATATAGCACGAAAAGCTCTGAAATTTAGACCTGAGGTTTAGTGCAATTTCGTCTCAGATGGAATTTTATTTTTCACTTCTGAAACATCGCAGAAAAAGGTTATACCGAAATTGCCATGATAACCTATTTGGAGTAATGAAACCCTAGAATCCAAAGCTCTAATACCAAATGTTATGAAACCAGCTCACAAAAAGATAGAAAATATATATCAACGCCTTAGAATTCAGCCTCTTCGAGGGGGAAACCTCATATACATTACACAAATGAATGATTCTTTGATGATTCAAATGAAAAAACCTCCTTTCTATATATAGAAGTCTAAGGAGTCACAATATAACGTAGCCTACCTAACAATAATAATACAAAAGGCACAAAAATAATAGAGGGATTCTATGGGGCACAGTAATAATAATATGGGGAAAATAGGGGCACAACAATTAATAAAGGATACAACTACAATAGTAATGGGGTAATCACTAGTATTATAGGGACCTAACAATGAACAATGCACTAAAATTTGAGAAGCTGAGAATAGAATTCACTCTCTCTCTTCTCAAAATGCAGATCACATTGCCTTGATGATGGACTCACTTAGTATACTGAAACATTGGTTATAAAAAGGATAACAGGTTTTTTCCACAATTTTTTTTAAAATTGTACCAACCTGTATGGATTCACTCTTCAACACCATTAAGTCCCACCATGGAAGGGACATAATGAACAATGCACTAAAATTTGAGAAGCTGAGAATAACATTCACACTCTCTCTTCTCAAAATGCAAATCACATTGCCCTGATGATGGACTCACATAGTTAGTACGAAACGCTGGTTATAAAAAAGTTAAAAAGTTTTTTCCACAAATATTTTTAAAATTATACCAACCTATATGGATTGACTCTTCAACACCATTAAGTCCTACTATGGAAGGGACATAATGAGCAATGTACTAAAATTTCAGAAGTTGAGAATACAATTCACACTCTCTCTTCTCAAAATGCAGATCACATTTCCTTGATGATGGAATCACTTAGTTAGTCTGAAACGTTGGTTATAAAAAGGATAATAGGTTTTTTCTACAAACATTTTTAAAATTTACCAACAGGTATGGATTCACTGTTTAACACCATTAAGTCCCACCATGGAAGGGACATAATGAACAATGCACTAAAATTTGAGAAGTTTAAAATAACATTCACACTCTCTCTTCTCAAAATGCAGATCACATTGCCCTGATGATGGACTCACTTAGTTAGTCTGAAACGTTGGTTATAAAAAGGATAACAGGTTTCTTCAAAAAATATTTTAAAATGATACCAACCTGTATGGATTCACTTTTCAACACCATTAAGTCCCACCATGGAAGGGACATAATGAAAAATGCACTAAAATTTGTGAAGCTGAGAATAACATTCACGTTGTCTCTTCTCGAAATGTAGACTAAATTTCCCCGATGATGGACTCACTTATTTAGTTTAAAACGTTGGTTATAAAAATGATAACATGTTTTTCCCACAAATATTTTTAAAATCCTACCAACTTGTATGAAGTCACTCTTCAACATCATTACGTCCGACCATGGAAGGGACATAATGAACAATGCACTAAAATTTGAGAAGTTGAGAATAACATTCACACTCTCTCTTCTCAAAATACAGATAACATTGCCCTGATGATGGACTCACTTAGTTTGAAACATTGGTTATAAAAAGGATAACATGTTTTTTTTACACATATTTTTAAAATTATACCAACTTGTATGGATTCACTCTTCAACACCATTAAGTCCCACCATGGAAGGGACATAATGAACAATGCACTTAAATTTGAGAAGCTGAGAATAACATTCACTCTCTCTTTTCCCAAAATGTAGATCACATTTCCCTAATGATGGACTCACTTAGTTAGTACGAAATGTTAGTTATAAAAAGGATAACAGGTTTTTTTCCACAAATATTTTTAAAATTCTACCAACCTGTATGGATTCACTCTTCAACACCATTAAGTCCCTCCATGGAAGGGACTTACTGAAAAATTCACTAAAATTTGAGAAGCTAAGAATAACATTCATGCTATCTCTTCTCAAAATGCAAATCACATTGCCCTGATGATGGATTCACTTAGTTAGTCTGAAATGCTGGTTATAGGAAGGATAACAGGTTTTTTCCACAAATATTTATAAAATCATACCAACCTATATGGATTCACTCTTCAACACCATTAAGTCCCACCATGGAAGGGGCATAATGAACAATGCACTAAAATTTGAGAAGCTGAGAATAACATTCACTCTCTCACTTGTCAAAATGCAAATCACATTGCCCTAATGATGGACTCACTTAGTTAGTTTGAAATGTTGGTTATATAAAGGATAAAATGTTTTTTCCACAAATATTTTTAAAATTCTACCAACCTGTATGGATTCACTCTTCAACACCATTAAGTCCCACCATGGAAGGGACATAATGAACAATGCACTAAAATTTGAGAAGATGAGAATAGAATTCATGCTCTCTCTTCTCAAAATGCAGATCACATTTCCCTAATGATGGACTCACTTAGTTAGTCTGAAACATTGGCTATAAAATATTTTTAAATTTATACCAATCAGTATGGATTCACTCTTCAGCACGATTAAGTCCCACCATGGAAGGGACATAATGAACAATACAATAAAATTCGAGAAGCTGAGAATAACATTCATGCTCTCTGTTCTCAAAATGCATATCACATTACCTTGATGATGGACTCACATAGTTAGTCCAAAACATTGGTTATAAAAAAGGATAACAAGTTTTTTCCACAAATATTTTTAAAATTCTATGAACCTATATGGGTTCACTCTTCGACAGCATTAAGTCCCACTATGGAAGGGACATAATGAATAATGTACTAAATTTTGAGAAGTTGAGAATAGAATTCACGCTCTCTCTTCTCAAAATGCAGATCACATTGCCCTGATGATGGAATCACTTAGTTAGTCCAAAATGTTGGTTATAAAAAGGATAACAGGTTTTTCCCACAAATAATTTTAAAATTCTACCAACTTGTATGTATTCAGTCTTCAACACCATTAAGTCCCGCCATAGAAGGGATATAATGAACAATGCACTAAAATTTGAGAAGATGATAATCACATTCACACTCTCTCGTCTCAAAATGCAAATCACATTTCCCTAATGATGGACTCACGTAGTTACTCTGAAACGTTGGTTAAAAAATGGATAACATGTTTTTTCCACAAATATTTTTAAAGGGTATTAAAATATTTTATTTATCGTGAACATTTAAATATATTTTTAACTCTTTCTCTAACATATATGAATTTGATATTAAAATATATTAATCAAGTGGATATCTAGATATTTTATTTAAAGTCGATATTGATTTTTTTAAATAGTAAAGGAATTTCACATCTCCCTCATACTAGAAAGTGAAAATATAAGAAAGTTTTACATTTAATTACATTATCTCTTTGTATAAAGTTGATATAAAATTATTTATCTTAATACGAAGACTGAAATATTTTATTTTGTGGTTAATATTGATTTAATTTTTTGTTATTAATATATTTTTAAATACTACATGTCAACAATACATTTAGCACTAAATGAAGTACACATTTTCATTTTGATTTTCATATCAATATCATTTTAGATGCCACATGTCAACTCTATGTAAAATATTCTCTTTTATAACCTGTTGAAGCCCCGAAAAGCGGGTCGACAACAAGGGGGATACCCACCCATTCCGGACCTTGGTTGGCAGCTCCTTATCCGTTTGGTATAGCGGGTCCGACTAGGGATAATGGGACTAGTTTCCCAATCTAAGGGTGTGTGTGTGTGTGTGTGTGTGTAGAGTTGAATGATGCTGATCTAAGAGTACTTAAAGCTAATTTAATTCAGATTCTTAAACTAACTCTATGCTATTGTAATATAATGAGAAACAATGAAACTAATCTATGCTAACCTGGGGTGTATTTCTTCTATTATGTGATCTAAAGAGATTTCAAACAATAACTAGTAATAAAGATCATTCAGCTATTATAAGAATAGAAGTCAATTAAGATAAACCACTTTGCATAAGAAGTTAGGCAAAATAGTTGTGAACAGCATATCGCATAATAAGTTATTCATATATCAGACATAAATAAATGACTCCATCGTACAAAAGTGCCAAATGGTAACTCATAAATTCATGCAATAACATATAAACAACTGAAAACTGTAAATGACTTTAAGAATATAAGCAGAAATGGCCAAGAGATAAAAGTAGCATTTATGACAAATCCTACTCATAAAATTCAAGCAAGAACGATTTATCTCTACTTGTTCTAACATCTACTAAGAGTACAAATGTGCAACATCAGTAGCAAACATCAAATGCAAACATTAATAAATCTCAATCCATCCATTCATCAAAACCTCCTCTGAGGGTGCAGAAGTGCATGTTCCGAGGACAAGTTTTTGACAAATTTCTGGACCCTTCTCTAAATGCATGAGAAGGGTTAAAATACTACTTCCTAATTCTAATAATAGTGTCTTAACAAAATTTAGGATGTGGTTTTCAAATGACCATCCTTTTTCTAATCTAATTTAAAAGAAAAAACAAATTTCTAAAATAAGGCTAGTTCTGAACTTGGTCCCTAAAGCTACAAGTGTTCATCATGGGCTTGAGAAGAGTCGGCTGGCTGACTTCTGCGCTAAGCTAGGCTGCGAAAACAAAATCTGTGAGAGCTGGCACTACTTTTTCGGCTGTGTTTATGATGCATTTCACAGTCATCCATTGACTATGCGGCTTGACCAAGTATGCCCAGTAACACTCCCAATTTAACCTGTTCAATTCCTGGATCGCTTTTCCCTTTTCCTGTGCCTTCTGATTCCATTCTGCTTCCAGTCGTAGTTTATTTGGTAGGTACCCCGGGGTGGTCTCTTTGATTAAGTTGGCCATGTGTAAATTCTCATTTGCACAGTCGATAAGAATGTTTTCTTGCGTGGCCGCTTTCCCCGCTGCTTGTTCCACTTGCCTGATTTGATCGTCCCATTTATTAAAGAGAAATTCTTTATGATTCTCGTTTATTCTGGGTGCACTTACTCTTTTGCCCTCATCTTCATCATACATCATTCTATACAAGGGTAAGATAAGCCCGTGACAAATCTGATAGAAGTGTGGGATGAACTGGGAATCCCATAACATCTTATGATAAACATGGATAGGTAATGGGTCCTAGGTAGTCCATTTCCAACCCATAGTGGGGAATTTAGACACATAACAAATAGAATCCATAATATACGCAGACAAATAAAAAGGAGGATAGATCCTTTGAGACAAGGATCTTTTAGACCGGTAATTCATAACAGCCGTGTATAGATTATCAGAAAAGATCTTGGCCCAATCCATAATATCGGCATTTGTGGCAGCATCTTTTAGTGGTAGCCATTCAGACGAAAATTTATTGATATCCGGCATCCCAAATAGTCTACAAAGCATGGCCACGGTAAAACAATACGGGGAGGTGAGGGAACCAGTGTTGTACATACCGTTTTTGTCCTTTTTGAGCAGCTACTTTTTTCTGGACCAATCTTTGGTTGTCTCTGCTAGGTTTGGGTTCTCTACCGCAAATTTCTTAACGAATTGTGCATTGTAAGTCGCCTGCAGTTCAGGAAGATGATACATAAGCTTTAAATCTTGCGCGGCGAATGATCCTATGAGCCCATGTCCTTGAACTTTGAATTTTATGTTGTTCATCTCTGCATTGTCAAGTATCCACTTGATCATATCCGTATATGGTAAAAGTTTGGGCCTTGCTGCTACCCGGTGAAGAAATGAACATGCTAGCTCCTCTAAGGATGCCTCGGAAGAGCGTTGTGAGCCCGCGACAGTATCAACCTTCATTATTCTAGGATTTTCTTCTTCCAGCAGCCTGTACATTCTTTCCCATGTTGATATCCTTGCGTCTCTGTTGCAGGCAGTGTCTGTATACAAAGATGCCATCTCCTTCGTCTTTTCCTTCACCTCAGAGCCTTGAGCTTTATTTTTCTTTCCCATTTGCTCCTGCGTTTGGCTTTGAATCATCTTAGCTCTTCGTTCCTGTAGATTACGAGTGAAATGGAAATGACTGATTAAGAAAGGTGATGGGAGAGTTTTAAATGCAAAATATATATCAAATATGCCACCTTACGTGAAATAATTCTTTACAAAAGCACGCGTCTTCATTTCATTTAATAACTGACAACTAATTCATTTACTATCATTAAGAGCACATGATCTTGAGTCAGATTATGGTAAGTGGCTTTTCTTTGAATGGCGTGCCCGAAGGATTCGTGATAAAGTGATTTATGATTTGCTTACGTAACATCGCAGATCGCGCCATCGCAAATCGTGCCATTGCAAATCACAAGATCGTGGATTGCACCATTGCAGCAATCGCAACACACTGGTTGCAGAAGTTTGATGTTTGCCAAATCTTGCCAGTTCATTTCTGCGATATGCGATCTTGTGATCGGTGTTATCGCAGATCGGTAAATCTTGAATTTTTTTCCTTATGAGTATTACTTCATTGCGATGCGTTGTTATGATTAACACGAGGGTCTTGCGCATACTGATATTATAGAAAAATGGAGGCATTTCCTATCTTTTTTGCAACGTGGTTTTAAAGATATTTACCTTATCGTAGACTTAGGTTAAAAAATGTTCAAAATACATTTCTAAGCTTATGATGGTAACCTTATTTTGAATAAAGGAAAAACTTGCTTTTTTCTTAAAAATTTAACTAAGGGTCCCCATTCATTTAGTATTTTGGACAACACTTAAATGAACAAAGGGGGGGTGTTGCTGGCTATAACACTTCTATATTCAAAGGTTTCAGCCAGATGTATGCCCCAGTAAGATTGTACACCCCTCCATGTGGGGGGGTGCGGGGGGGCTAATCCCCCCCGGCTGGGGGGTCTGGGGGAAAAAACAGATGTAAAATTGTCTTGTAAAAGTATGATAATTTCTAGTCAATCTCGATCATTCATTAGGCGGATGATCTAATGGTAGAAGTTATGTTTAGTTTATGTTCTTTTCCCTAGAAGGATATATATGAGGGAATTGTATTACATCTATGTATATTTGTATTCTGAGTGAGGAAGAGAGAGGAGATTGAGAGCGAAGAGGGAGTTACAGTGGATTTGTTGTAGGTTGTATCTCTTCAGTTTGCTAGATAATATAAAAAGAAGGATTCGTTGTTTCTCCATGGATGTAGCCCAAACTAGGTGAACCACGTATATTTGTGTCTCTCTTGTTTTATGTGTTTTCTATGTTTATATTTCTGCAATATTTTATGTGTTCCATTGCTCTGTAATATATAATTTTCTAACAACTCGTATCAGAGCCGAAGGTCTATTTGCCTGATGAACTCATAGGAGAGAAGGGTTCTTGGTTCGAGTGGGAGAAATGGCGGAAGATGGTATGTTTAGGGTCGAAAAATTCAATGGCCAAAACCACTAGCTATGGAAGATACAGATGAAATATTATCTGTATCAGAGAGATCTGTACCTACCATTGAGTGGAAAGACAAAGAAGTCGACGAGTATGATAGACATAGAATGGAATATTCTCGACAGAAAGGCACTTGGAACAATATGGTTGTGCCTAGCGGTGTCGGTAGCATTTAACATTTCAAAGGAAATGACAATAGAGGGTTTAATGTCGACATTGGCCAAACTATATGAAAAGCCCTCAGCCTCAAATAGGTTATTTCTTATGAAACATTTATTTAATATGAAGATGTCAGAAGGTGGATTTGTTGCAGACTATTTAAATTATTTTAATAAAATTACAAGTCAGTTAAGTTCTGTAGGGGTAACTTTTGATGATGAAGTTAGGGCTCTGTTATTTCTGTGCTCATTTCCAAAAATTTGGAATGGTTAAGTTATGGCCATTAGTAACTCTGTCTCTGGATCTAGTCCTTTAAAGTTTGATGATGTTGTCGGTGAAATCCTTAGCAATGAAATGTGATGGAAATGCTCTGGTGAGACATCAGGTAATGATTTGACTGCAGAGACTAGGGGAAGAAAAATGGAAAGAGGAAAGAGCCTAGGATACCGCAGTAAGTTAAGAAAAGGCAGATCCAAGTCCAGATCGGTGATAGTGTGCTGGAAATGTGGGAGGAAAGGACACCTGAAGAAAGACTGTAAGTCTCGAAAGGGAAAAGAAGGAGACGTGCAACAAGAAACTAAGCATGAAGCGAATGTAACAAGTGATGTGTTGCAAGATTTTTTGATTCTTTCATTAGAAAATATTATTGATGCCGAGGTGGTAGATTCAGAGGCCTCATTCCATGCCACCCTTGATAGGAAACATTTTTATGATTATGTTCAAGGAGATTTTGGATAGTTTTGATTGGGTGATGATAAACACTGTAAAATCATTGAAATGGGTATAGTTTTCATAAAACAGTAAAATGGAAATCAGTGGCTATTGAAGGAGGTAAGGCATGTTCTAGATCTGAAGAAAAATTTGACTTCAATAGGGAAGTTGGGAGGTGAAGGTTGTGTAACTACTTTCAAAGATAAAACTTGGAAGGTCAGTAAAGGATCCTTGGTAATAGCGAAAGGAGGAAAGGTTGGTACATTGTATTTATGCAATGGTATTTCTAATTCTGTTAATGCTTTAACCTCTACAGAAGAAGATATGGCATTGTGGCATCATAGGCTCGAGCACATGAGTGAGAAGGGGATGTAGATTCTTCACTCAAGAAATTTGTTGGCAGGTTTGAAGCATGTTGATTTAAAATTATATGAGAATTGTGTTTATGGAAAACAGAAGAGAGTCAGATTCCTTATAGCTAGGAAAGAAAAGAAAATCAAAAAATTAGAGCTTGCACATACAGTGTATGGGGACCTACACAGGTATCATCTCTTGGTGGCTCTCATTATTATGTTACATTTATTGATCATGCAACCAGAAAAACCTGGATTTATTGTATTTGAAATAAATCTGATGTATTTGATACTTTCAAGAAATGGAAAGCTTTGGTCAAAAATGAGACAAGAAAAAGGTTGAAGTGTCTCAGATAAGACAATGGAGGTGAATATTGCAGCAAAGAGTTTGATAGGTACTGTTCAGAGAATGGAATTCCTAGAGAGAAGACAATTCTAGGAACACCACAAGAAAATGGTGTGTCAGAAAGGATGAACAGGAAAATCATGGAGCATGCAAGGTGCATGAGATTGCATGCAGGATTGCCTTTACAATTTTGGGCAGATGTTGTAGATACATTTGTTTATCTAATAAACAGAGGGCCTTCAAGTTTCTTGAATGGCGGTATTCGAGGAGAGGCATGGACGGGTAAAAAGGTAAATCTACTCCTTTTTAAAGACTTTTGGTTGTGAAACCTTTGTCCACATTAATAAAGAAAATAGAACAAAGCTTGAGGCAAAATCAAAAAAATGTACCTTTATTGGATATGGTGTTAATGATTTTGGTCATCGCTTTTATGATTATGGAAAACACAAAATCATTAGGATCAGAGATGTTATATTCAATGAAAAGGTTTTGTATAAGGATCAGCTACAGGAAAAGAAACAGGAAAAAGAAAACAGAGAATACACAGCGCTTGACGATATCACAAGAAAAGTGATGGTGCCTGAAAATCATAATGATCAACAGCCAGAACAACAACAACCACTTCAAACACCTGAAAGTGGTGTTAGAAAATCTACCAAGATAAGTAGACCCCTTGAACAATACTCTCCTTCATTATATTATGTATTGTTGACTGATTCTGGTGAACCAAAATGTTATGAATAAGAAGTGCAAGTAGAAACCAGGAAGAAGTGGGAGCAAGCCATGAAAGAAGAGATGGACTGCTTAGCACATAACTAGACTTGGGAATTAGTCAGGTTTCCTGCAGGTAAAAAAACATTACAGATTAGATGGGTTTACAAGTTGAAGGAAGAATATGGAGGTAGAAAAAGGTACAAAGCTAGACTTGTGGTGAAAGGGTTTGCACAGAAGAAAGGTATTGATTTTGATGAAATATTTTCTCTTGTTGTTAAAATGACTTCAATCAAAACTATGTTAAGTCTATTAGCAGTTGAAGATTTACATCTTGAGCAATTAGATGTAAAGACAACCTTTCTCCATGGGGTTTTGGAGGAAGAGATATATATGCAGCAACCACAAGGATATGAGGTAAAAGGGAAGGAGAAACTAGTGTGCAGGTTGAAGAAGAACTTGTATGGCTTAAAATAGGCTCCAAGGCAGTGGTATATAAAATTTGACAAGTTTATCTCTAACAAGGTTATACTAGATGTCACTCTAATCATTGTGTTTATCTGAAAAAGAAAAATGATGGTAGCTATATTATATTGTTATTATATGTAGATGACATGCTTGTTGCTGGGTCTAACATGCAAGAAATAAATGTGCTCAAAAGAAAATTGGCAAATTCATTTGCAATGAAGGATTTGGGAGCTACAAAACAAATCCTTGGTATGAGAATAACTAGAGACAGAAAAAATCGCAAATTAACATTGTCTTGGAATGAGTACATACAAAAGGTGTTGAAAAGATTTAATATGCACAATGCAAAACCAGTTAGTACACCTTTTTCTAGCCATTTCCAACTTAGTAAGGAGATGTGCCCAAAGACCCAAGAAGACATGGATTATATGTCTAAATTTCCATATGCATCAGTAGTTGGAAGCTTAATGTATTCAATGGTCTGCACAAGGCCTGATATTGCACATGCAGTGGGAGTTGTAAGCAGGTACATGAACAATCAAGGAAAACAACATTGGATGGCGATGAACTGGATTCTTAGGTATTTGAGAGGTACCACAAATCAAGCATTATTCTTTTGTGGTTCAAACATTTCTCTACAGGGATATGTTGATGCAGATATAGCGGGTGATAGAGATAACAGGAGGAGCACAACAAGGTATGTGGTTACTGTAGGTGGAACAGCTGTCAGTTGGGTCTCAAAACTGCAAAGTGTTGTTGCACTCTCAACAACAGAAGCAGAGTATGTTGTTGCTATAGAGGTTAGTAAAGAAATGATTTGGTTACAAAGGTTTCTGGATGAATCGAGTAAGAAGCAGGAGTTGGGTAGGTTATACAGTGATAGCCAGAGTGCCATATATCTTGCAAAGAACTTTGCATTTCATTCCAAGACTACGCATATACAGCTCAAGTACCATTTCATACGGTCAGCATTGGAAGATGGACAGTTGAAGCTCGAAAAGATACAAACTAGCCAAAATCCTACAGACATGTTAACAAAATTTCTAACCAGGGAGAAACTGAGAATCTGCTCAGTTTCAATTGGTGTTCAAGTATGATGAAGAAGATCAGAAATAGCTAGGTCCAAAGTGGAGTCATTGTCTAGCAAATGAAGGAGTGGTGGAGTTTCTATAATCAATCTCCAAGTGGGAGATTGTTGGGTGTGGAGCCTGATTATCATCTGTATTCAAAGGTTTTAGCTGGATGTATACCCTAGGAAGATTGTACACCCCTCCATGCAGGGGGGTGTAGGGCAGGCTAATCCCCCTCAGCTGGGGGGTCTGGGGGGCAGCAGTCCCCTCGCGGGGGTTTGGGGGTAGCGCCCCCGAAGCTAAAAATAGATGTAAAATTGCCTTGTAAAAGTATAGTAATTTCTAGTCAATCTAGGCTATTCATTAGGAGGATGATCTAACTGTAGAAGTTATGTTTAGTTTAGGGATTTTTTCCCTGGAAGGCAACCCCTCGCTATATATGAGGGAATTGTATTGCGTCCATGTATATCTGTATTCTAAGTGAGGAAGAGAGAGGAGATTGAGAGCGAAGAGGGAGTTACAATGGATCTGCTGTAGGTTGTATCTCTTTAGTTTACTAGATAATATAAAAAGGAGGACTGGCTGTTTCTCCATTGATGTAGCCCAAACTGGGTGAACCACATATATCCGTGTCTCTCTTGTTTTATGCATTTTCTGTGTTTATATTTCTGCAATATTTTATGTTTTCCATTGTTGTGTAATACATAATTTTCTAACACAAGCACATCACCATGCGTGTTGGTGAGAAAGAAAGATGGTTCATGGAGGATGTGCATTAATTACAGAGCACTAAATAAAATAATGATCAAGAATTGTTATCCTCTTCCTCAAATTGATTATCTATTACATCAACTGAAAGAAGCAGCTTACTTTTCCAAGTTGGACTTGCATAGTGGCTATCATCAGGTCAGAGTTGTAGAACAAGATGCATGGAAGACTACTTTCAAGACAAAGCAAGGGATGTATGAATGGCTAGTTATGCCTTTTGGCTTAACTAATGATCCTGCCACTTTCATGAGAGTTATGAATGATGTACTCCGACCTTTTATTGATGATTTTGTAATTGTATATTTAGATGACATTCTTGTTTTCAGTAAAACATGGGAAGAACATTTGAAGCATGTAAAGCAGACTTTAGATGTTTTGAAAAGACAAAATCTCTATGTGAAGTTTTCAAAATGTGAATTCGGCAAAACATATTTAAATTATTTGGGTCATATTGTAGGGGGTGATGAATTGAAGACAGATCCTTCTAAGGTTGAAGTCATTGTGAACTAGCCTAAACCCAAATCTGCTACAGAAGTTAGGAGTTTCCTAAGAGAAACACAATATTGGAGAAATTTTTATTGCTAACTTTTCTTTGATTGAAGCTCCCTTACATGCTATAACAGGATTTAATAAGGTGTTTCAGTGGGGAGGCAAACAACAGAAAGCCTTCAACATCTTAAAAGAAAAAATTAGTACAGTACTAATACTAGCACTGCCAAATCTTCAATGACCATTTGAGATTGAAACAGATGCCAGTGACTATGCCATGGGAGCACTGTTGATGCAACACGGTAAACCCATATGCTATCATTATGAGACATTTAATTCTACTATAGTTAATTATCCCACATATGATAAAGAATTGTATGCATTAGTACAGAGTGTGAAAAAGTGGAAACATTACCTAATGGGCAATGAAACAATTATACATACAGGTCATCAACCACTTCAATATTTGCACTCACAAACTAAATTGCAGCAATCAAAACACTATAAGTGGATGGGTTTTCTACAACAATTTCATCTTGTCATTAGATATAAGAAGGGCATACACAATAAGGTTGTAGATATGTTATCCAGACTAATCATAAATGCATCCACTATACTTAAGCATAACTCAGTAATGCATGAAAGCTACATTGAACAATATGCTCAAGATGTAGATTTTAAGGATGTATATGCAACTTTAAGTCATGGAAAACAAGTAGAAGAATTGGATTATTATGTTAAGGACCAACTCTTGTATCATTTGGGAAAGTTATGCATTCCACAAATTGAAAGAGAACATAATCTGAGAAGCACATACTTCTCTTATATCAGGTCATTTTGGTGTAAGTAAAACAGTTGCACAACTGAAAAGGTTCTGTTATTGGCCAAGAATGCATGAAACAATTTCTAGATACATTAAAGGGTGTACCATGTGTGCTAAAAGAAAGCCTAGCAATAGAAAATTAGGCTTGTACACTCCACTTCCAGTTCCTTCTCATCCTTGGGAAAGTGTTTCCATGGACTTTGTTGGGGGATTTCCAAAGTCTAGAAAAGGTCATGATTATTTATATGTTATTGTGGACAGGTTCAATAAAATGTGTATTTTAATACCTTATAACAAGCAGATTACAGCTGAACAAATAGAAAAGTTGTTCTTTCAGCATGTATGGGTTCATTTTGTGTTACCCACTTCCATTGTATCTGATTGAGATTCTCAATTTGTTGGGAAGTTTTGGTCAAGTCTGTGGGAATTGATGGACACCAGACTGAAGAAGAGCACAACCTTTCATCCACAAATAGATGGCCAAACAGAGGTGGTCAATAGGAAAGTGATACAGTTTCTCAGGGGCTATTACAACAAGCATCCCAAGCTTTGGGATGAACATTTGTGTTATGTGCAACATGCTGACAACCATTTCAAGCACTCTACTACACAGAGATCTCCTTTTGAGACTTATTTTGGTTTTACACCAAATTCCTCATTGGATTTTGTCTTTAGTAAAGACAAAGCAGTTGATGGACACAGTGATGTGGACAAAGCAACCAAGTTCATTGAACAGATCCAAGAAATTCACCAGGAAGTGCAGGAACAACTGGAAAGAAGCCAGGCTAAGTACAAGGCAAGGCATGACAAGCATCGAATGGAGAATAGCTTCCAAGTTGGTGATCAAGTCTGGTTGTACATCAACAAAGACAGAATGCAAGGTGAAGGTAAGAAGCTGATGCTAATAAGGTATGGGCCTTTCAAGATACTTGAGAAAATTAGTGAAAATGCTTTTTGCCTTAATTTTCCAGCTTACATGCACATCTATTCAGTAGTTAATGTAGAAAACTTGAGATTGTTTGAACCTTCATTGATTGAAGATCCCAAAGAGCAAATTCAGTTGCCTTCTATTGATGATCTATTTCCTGAATATCTCAATGAGTTGCAGGAAGATACAGTTCTGGATAGGAAGGTGAGAACTACGCACAGGGGGGATGTTGAGTACCTCAGAATTGGAATCAAAGGTTCAAAACCAAGTAGTGCACGATGGATAGAAATTGGACAAGTGAGGAAGTTGTATCCTCACTTGATCGATGCTTAAAAACCAACTTTTGGTGGTCCAAAGGATTTTTTTAGTGGGAAGGCGTGATCCAAAAAACCCTCTAGGTCTTCAAAATAAAAACTATCGCATAAGGATGAACCTTTACTAATGGCAGAAAACATTGTCGGGAGCGAAAAACATGAAGAAACAATGGAAAATAGGCCTATCGGAGGTCAAAGGAATGACGCACAGGAGCTTTCGGATCTGGCCGATCAATGGTCCAGTTCTGATTGGCATATCGCAATCAGTGGATGCTATTAGAGGCTACCATATGAAATATGCGATAGCGATCAGCGTGGGTCAACAAGGGCCATCGATCAAGTGCATAGATGAATGGCCCAGGATAACTCGTAATATCGCAATCAATAGATTACAAAGGAGCACTTACAAATGGCTCGGGGTCTATGCAACATGCGATTGCGATCAATCACATCGCAATATCATGTCGGAGTAATATAACAGAGTGGGCCCGATATAAATATGACTTGCAATAGCCGGACCCGATGGGGTTATAGATGATATTTAACATATTTTGAGATCCGAAAAATGGCATTTTTCTTTGTATTTCACATTTTTGCCAAATAAATGAAATACAAAGGAAATGTGCGCGATGCAATAAAACTGGACTTGATGGAACTTGTAGATGCAAATATATAACATTTCAAGGTTTTCATAAAGCCATTTTGCGGGATTTTAAGTGTTTTCATGTATTTTTACAAATACAAAGGAAACTATGGCTTAGGGGCACTTGCGACTTGTGATAGCAATTACAGGTGGACCCAATCAGAGTATAGAGTGGATTTAAGGATATTTGAAGCCTGATAAATGACAGTTTGGTGAATTTTCCTGTGTTTTTAGTGTATTTCTCTATGTAAATAGAGCACACTATTTTTGGGGATTTCAAAGGCCCGATGGTCCCTTCTGTTGCAGAACAGGTGGTCACCTTCCCTGAGGACATTATTCCATGATTGGTTAACACTCAGAGGGGATTTGAGTGGACAGAGGCCAGGAACCAGAGAGCCCAGAAGAGGAAATGAAAAGACAACGCCAGTTGGATTAAAAGCCATAGAAGATAGAAGACAGAGACAAGAAGTGTTGAGACAGAGAAAAGACAGAGATAGAGAGTGAGAGAAAGAGACCTTGTACTCAAAGAGGCTTGAGGGATTCAAGCAAAACTCCTACTGGTTTGTATCTATTGTGTTGAGACTCAATTTGAGCTCACATTTGTAAAACTCTAGTCTTGAAGACATAATAGAGAGGTCACCACTGAAGGTTGGACCAGGAGACGTAGCCCAAGAGTTTTGGGTGAAATCCATATTAAACTTGTTGTGTTTATGTGTGTTTGTCTATTATGTTTCTCTAATTGCTCAATTGTCTATATTATTCGCAATCTTATCAATCCGTTGCACTAAGTAATATACGCAAATCCATGCACATGAGTCTGTAACACCTTAAAAGTAATTTAAGATCTTATTTTCAGATCAGGTAGAAGTAGTTTTTGGCAATGGGACTATGAAATTGACAACCATGAATGAGTCTTAGACATCTTTTCTCATTAATGGACATATTCTAAGGTTGTATCACAAACCTACTCCAAAATATTCATTTTTCAACATTAACTCATATATAGAAGTAGACCTTGAAGTTGTTGGGGTAAGGAAAGTTGTTCCTACGCTACCAACCACTTAATTTTTTCATGATTTATTTTAAATAAATAAAAGAAAAAAAAATAGAAAAAAAAAACAAAATAAAAAAGTATAATGGTGAAAGCCCCTCTATGGAGCCATTGGATGATAGTGATAACTGAAAAACAGGTTGTTGGTAGTCAACACACCTTTCTTCCTCTTCTGTAATAGCATCATTATACCTATTTTATCTATAAATGTTTCATTGTTTAACTCTTTTGTTGTTATAGACTCATTGTTCATAAGTTGCTACAATAATCACAAACTTGCATGCAACATCTCTGACCACTAAAGTTCTCCAAATATTTGTTGATACATTTGCGCATATATTCTAGCCACATTCTAAAACTTCATATAGTTTTACTAATAGTGACCAAAGAGATATTTATTTGTTTACCATCACAAGTTGTTTATATCTATTTTATTTCTATAGTTGTCAGCTATAATTCCATGATGATACACTTGATTTTTCTTACACATTAGTTTTTCTCTCACCACATCATTCTAATGAAGGATTTTACCAATAGACATGTGCCATGAATGGAATGTTGTAGTACATTGATCAGGTCATCACATTTTTATAGTCTCCACGTCAGCATTATAGTAAGTTGACATCAGGTATGTTTCTTGTCATTTACTTGCATTTTTTATTTTAAGGATGATATGACTCTTGTCACACCTATCAAGGATGACCATTACCATTAAGTTAGGGGTAGTGGTGACTGTATTTGTCATACAATACACCTTATCACTATTGGAATTTAGTAATTATCCATTATATGAGACATCATATCCTTACCCTAATTTAGTAATTACTGATTATACCTTGCATTTATAGTAATAAGTCATCATTACTCTTTCACGTTGGGTGTTTGTTATATTATTTCCATGACTACCCCACCATCGTGAATTTCATCAAACAGATGGTGGGAAACCTGTAATCTGTAAAACAATTCCTCATCCTACCTTTGTATCAAGCCTATTCAGGCTCAATGTTGAAACTTGTATCTAATACCACTTTGTAATGTCCCCAACCAAGCAACACTATGCACTCAAAGTCAAATTTCCCCAAATAAAAGTTCTAATAATTCAGTGGAAGAACAAAACATTGTAATATACATAAATAAACCCCTACATAGAGTTCACTAACGGTGAATGGAATACAATTATAACTAATAGAATTAGGGGTTTTACAAACAATAACTCAGGATCAAGTGAAGTAGTTACGATCACCACATCCATTATTTACTCATCATGCACAATAATTAACTATTTTAAACACAAAACCTTGAAATCATAGCCAGGCACATCCAATAATCAACTAAGAAACTATACTAGGGTTTTCAGTAACATTATACAATTATATTAGACGACACTTGTGAAAATATAGATACACATAGAAAAATTAATGGTAAACTAACATGGAACCCCAACTAGGGTTTGCAATATAAATTCTTGTAGTATGAAACTTGTCACATGAGGATATAACATAAAAATACGCAATAATTGCAAATACTTAAGTATAGAACCCGAACCTAGTTTTTTAACACAACACATCACATAATTTAATTTCTGTACATAGGGACACAAGTAATTATATGAGAAACAAAATATGACTAGCCAGGAGCTCTCCATGTTCCTCCTAGTCATAGACTATGTGGCTCAAAAGCTCGGCTATAGGTCACCCCCTATTTGATGTGGTAACTTCATAGGAAATAGTAATTGAAACATCCACACATCCATGGATAAGGTTCCAACCTAATAGACACGATGCTCCAGAGCTTCAGACACCTTCTAGGCTAATTTCTAAGGTGCCAACCCAACAGTTGTACTACTCCAAGGCTCCAGGCACCCTCTAAGCCATAAATCAACACCGAGTTCTCCCCAAAATTCCTTAGTCGCTAGGTCATAAACAAGGCCATCAAACCCTAGGAGCACCAAGCTCTCAAAGTCAGCATTGGGGCTCAAATCATAAATAGGATGCATCCATATGAAATAATTAACTTAATAACCACACCATAACCAGTCCAAAGTCAAACCCTAGGTCTCACTAAGCATTAGTCAGCCTCAGAGTCCATCCCAGAACTCCCTAACTAATTCCCTCTCCATCCATCCTCTTGTTGAATAATAAATAATGAGTAATAATCCCTTTTTATAACTTCATGGAATTAACTAGCTAAGTGGAACTCACTAGAGCCACGTGGGCCCCAAGGTGCACCTTTTCACCCAAAGATCTCAATTATTGCCTTTTTCTATAGAGTTGTGCCCCCTACACTCTTTTTGTGGAGTAGGCTCTACAACCAACCTTATTTTGTTACTATTATTATTATTATTATTATTATTATTATTGTTGTTGTTGTATTACATTAATCACAAATCATTCTCTAAGGCCTCACAAACCTTATAGGCTTATAAATATTGGGGCATGTTGGCCCCACAATATCATTTTATCTCATGAAACTAAATAATAATATTTAATTACATTATAAATGGTGGGTATTACAAAATCAATCCCCCATCTCAGTGGAAGACCTATATTTTAGTATGCATAGACTATTCACCAAATGGGTGGAGGCTAGAGCCCTTACTAGGGAAACTGAACATGATGTTACAAAATTCATATTTGAGGAAATATTTGCTCAATATGGAGTGCCAAAAGAAATAGTTACAGATCGAGTAGCACAGTTTTCTTCTCGACCTATATAGGACCTTTTTAAAAAGTACATAATTCATCACTGAGTCAATTCACCATACCACCCATAAGTGAATGGGAAAGTGGAAAGTACTAATAAGGTGCTTGAAACTATTATCGTGAATATTGTGGCAGACCATCGCAGAGATTGGGTTGAGTGTCTTCTAGAGGTATTATGGCCTTATAGAACTACTTAGAGGAACACTACAGGGTTCTATCCTTATGAGTTAGTATTTGGTAAGAGTCTTATCTTTCCCATTGAGATTGAAGTTAAGACACTTAGAATTGGTTTGGAGGTCGATTTAGATTTAACAGCAACTCAGAGACATCGATTGGAACAACTGAATGAACTAGATGAGAAGTTCTTGAATATTGTGGAATAAACATATATTATCCAGAAATAGTGTGCCAAGTGGCATGATATATTTATTAAGAAGGTGTTTCAAAAGTGTCATTGGACTTCATTGTATGACTCCATATTCAATGATTTCAAAGGGAAGTTGTGCACTAGGTGGCTAGTTCGTAATGAGGTAGAAGTAGTTTTGACAATGGGACTATGAAATTGACAACCATAAATGAGTCTCCGTTTCTCATTAATGGACATATTCTAAGGTTGTATCACAAACCTACTCCAAAAGATTCATTTTTCAACATTAACTCATATGCAAAAGTAGACCTTGAAGTTGTTGGGGAAAGGAAAGTTGTTCCTACACAACCAACCACTTAATTTTTTCATTATTTCTTTTAAATAAATAAAAGTAAAAGAAAAAAATGAAAAAAAAAACAAAATAAAAAAGTATAATGGTGAAAACCCCTCTAGGGTGCCATTGGATGATAGCGATAACTTAAAAACAACTTGTTGGTAGTCAACACATCTTTTTTCTTCTTCTATAATAGTGTCCTTGTTGGGTTCCTAATTTGTCATTATTGTTATCACTTCTTAACATCCATTTCATCCATTTCTACTATTATTCTATCACATTATTTTGCCATAATTTATTATATAATTCCATTTCATAATTATTTATGCTCTTGTGGATAAGTGATATTTGTTCTCCTTTATTTTTAATAATTGATGATTATTATACATGAATTTTCCAATGTTGGTTTATTGATGAATTTGTTATAACATCACTCATGATTTTAGCCTCTAAGATCTCTTGCAAATTGCAAATTTGATCTTCAGCTCATAATCAAATATTCCAACTCAGAATTTCGTTGGAATAAAACGTGACAGTTTTTCATAGGGCATTTCGGGAAAATGAAGAAGAATCTTAAAAATACGAGACATGGGGTTTTGTGAAGAACGAACATAATTAGTTTCCCAATGAGAATTTTTTAGAAATTCAATCTGAATTGGGAGAAAAGAAAGGTTCATCGAAGGATATATTCACATATTTTTTATTGTGGCCATTTTCCAAATTTCCCCAACTGCAATGACCAAATTCGACTTGTTCTAGCTGAATCATGATGGAAAGATCTCTTAGATCTCATCTTGCTTATTGATATTTTGTAATCAATTTAAATTGAATGTGGAAATCATTTTGTAATCAATTTTGTTGTAAATTTCCCTTTGTTGTTTGTATATTTAAAAGACACAAATCAGGGAGAACACATGTAAGGAGAGCAGATCAAATATTGAAGGTTTTTCTTTGAGAATGTAACATCAGACTTCTGTATTTTCCTTTTTTATTAATTCAATATTTATCTTCTTATTATTATCTAGCCTTCGATCCTTTCTACCACAACCCTGGTCAGGGAGTTGGGCCAACCCTCCTGATTAGGTGTTGCTAAAGTAATGTGTTCTTAGTTTCTTTTTAATTAATGTATTTTCTTCTTTCCATTGTAATGGTTTGATGTGAATGTTGTGAATCAGTTTGTTGTTACAAATTAATTATTGCTTTCATTTCCATTACTATTACAAATTAGTTATTATTGTCATTTCCATTTGTTGTTACAACTATTTATTATTTTTTTGAACTCTTGGTCAATTCTGGGTTTACAATTGTTACCTACATATATTTTGCACATTAGCCTTGCAATAACTAGTAGATCCTGAATTGATAATTAATGTTGGAAAGGGTTGAATAGCTTTATTCACACTTGGACACCAACAGTCCTTATACCTTTTTTGTCTGTAAATGTTTCATTCTTTAACTCTTTTGTTGCTACAGACTCATTTTTCATAAGTTTCTACACTAATCACAAACTTGGATGCAACATCTCTGACCACTACAGTTCTCTAAATATTTGTTGATACAGTTGTTCATATTTTCCAGCCACATTCTACAAATTCATATCATTTTACTGATAGTGACCAAAGAGATGTTTATTTGTTTACCATCACAAGTTGTATATATGTATTTTATTTCTATAGTTGTCAGCTATATTCCATGTTGATACACTTGATTTTGCTTACACATTAGTTTCTCTCTCACCACATCATTCGAATGAAGGATTTTAGCAATAGACATGTGCCATGAATGGAATGTTGTACTGCATTGATCAGTCAATTGTATTTGTATAGTCTCCACATCAACATTATGATAAGTTGACATCTAGTACATTTCTTGTCATTTACTTGCATTTTTTTATTTTAAGGATGATATGACTCCTGTCACACCTATCAAGGATGACATTTCCATTAAGTTAGGGGTACTGGTGACCATATTTGTCGTACAATACACATTATCACTACTAGAATTTAGTAATTACTGATTAGACTTTACATTTATAGTAATAAGTCATCGTTACTCTTTCCTATTTGGTGAGAGTTATATTCTTTCCATGACTACCCCATACATGGGGGGGGGGTCATAAGGGGGGCAGTAGCCCCCCTTGTATGTTGCGCTGAGAGCAGTAGGGGGGGGCAGCATCCCCCCTTGTCAGGGATATACAGGGGGTGGGTAGTCCCCCTTCATGGGGTAACAGGAAGCACCCTGGTAATAACATTTCGGACCCTATATTAGGTGGGAGGACTATCAGGCTAGGCAGTAACTCCACAAAGCAAAAAACTGATTCGTATCTTATTCCATAGGTAGGTCATTGTTATATACAATAGGGAGTGATTGTTCAGTTCATCTCCCGATGACTGTTCACTTTCCTAATTTATTTATTTACATAAAATTCCCCAATCATGAAGATTAGGTGTCAACATTCCCCCCCTTAATCTAAAGGGATGTTGGTGAGTCCAAGCATCATTCTGAATCGTTCAAGCTTTTCCCTTCCAAGTGCTTTGGTGAAGATGT
>APFE031025987.1:155622-173233 GCA_000404065.3 Pinus taeda
CCTTCTGTGCAAAACCTTTTTCCACAAGCCTAGCTTTGTGCTTGTCAAGTGAGCCATCAGCATTGTACTTGTTCTTGTAGACCCACTTGCAGCCAATTGGTTTGGTTCCAAATGGAGGATCAACCAGCTTCCAAGTGTTGTTCTTTATGAGGGCATCATACTCCTTTTGCATCGCTTCTTTCCATTCATCATGAGAAGCAACTTCTTTAAAGGAAGTTGTTTCAAAATCTGTAGACAAGTTCAATTCACAATCATAAGAAACATCCATATCAATAGGTGAATTAGAGTCATCTACATCACCTCCATTTTGCCGGTTTTAATTTCGGGTTCCTGTTTTTCCAATTTCATCAGGATGAACACTTTCAAGTGTCTTTGTCAGCCACTTTGGGGGACTTTTCTAAGATGGTCCAAGCTGCTCTGTTGATTGAGTTGGGACTGAATCAAGATTGAGTCTCCCATTTCTATCAATTACATCACTTAAAGCATCATCCGTTGTTGGAGTTTCATTCGGGGGAGAGTGTTCTTCAGAAGAAGATTCCACATGTTGATCTAGAATAAGAATCCCCCCTTCAAGATGTGGAATCTGATTATGAAATTCTTGAAATGATTTTGTTTTTGTGAATCTATCGAAGCGATCAAGTTTCCGCTCAACAACATTGTCACATTTGGATGATTCAAGAAAAATTACATCTCTAGATACAACAAACTTTTTATTTACTTCATCATAGAGGCGGTATGATTTGGAGGTGTTTGAATACCCCAAGAAGATACACTTACGACTTCTAGAACCAAGTTTGTTTCTATGTAACTTTGGTATCAAAGCATAATAGGTGGAACCAAAGACCCTGAGATGTTTTACCGAAGGAACATTTCCATACCACAATTCATAAGGAGTCTTGTTTCTTATAGCATTAGATGGACATCTATTCTTTATATATGCAGCACATAGAACAGCATCAGCCCAAAACATTATCTTTACATTTTTGAAGAAAAGCATGGATCGTACCATATTCAAGATTTTTCTATTCATTCTTTCAGCTACACCATTCTGTGGGGGATTATAAGGCACAGTTGTTTGATGTTTGATCCCATGTTGGCGAAGATAGTTTTCAAATTCATTTGATGTGTATTCTTTTCCATTATCAGTGCGAATAGACCCAATATGAGATTGTGCATCATTTTCAATCCATTTATAAAAATTCTTGAATGTTTGAAAAGCATCAGATTTGTTCTTCAATAAATAAACCCAACACATTCTGGTGCAGTCATCAATAAATGTCATGATATATTTATTTCCATTTGCAGAAGGAACAGGCATTGGACCACATAAATCTGAATGAATAATTCCAAGCTTCCTATGTGTTCTTGAATGTGAATCATGAAAAGACTGTTTGCTATGCTTTCCTAGAATGCAAGCATCACATTGCTTACTTATGTTTCCTAGGAATTGTAGGCAAACCAACAACACCATTTTTCTTCAATAAGCGGAGACTGACATAGTTTAAATGTCCAAATCTAGCATGCCATAATAAACTTGATGGAAGTGTACCTTCTTCATGATGAGAAATATATGAGAAATGTTGTGCATGAGCAGATGTTCCTTGGAGTTTGAAAAGTCTTTCTTCTTCTATTCCCCTCATGACAAGTGAGTGATCAGCTGCTTTTCTTACCTCAAGCTTCCCATCAAACATATCAATGGAGTTACCTTGCTGGCGGATGTGGACCAAGGACAACAAGTTTCTCTTGAGCTGTGGGAGATATAGAACATGATCCAGAAGAAAGTCTGGAAGACAAGGCAGTTTAAGCCTGATTGTGCCAAGCCCTGATGGCTTGATTTTGACTGATCTGCAAAGTATACTGCTCCATCAACATTGTCAGTGAAATCTTCAAAAAAATCTTTTCTATGAGTCATGTGACAGGTTGCTCCTGAATCAAGCAACCAATCATTTTTCCAGGAAGCAAGTGAAGCATTAAACAAATATTCATTTACTCCAATGTTACGTTGTGCCTCAACATAGTAAGCGGATTCAGGTGCTTTACCTTTGTCTGTATCATCCGTTTTACCTTTCTGTTGGTTTCTTTTCTGCTCAATTTTGTCCCATGGTAGCTTGCATGTGGATGCATCATGTGATCGATTTCTTTTGCAGCGAATACAATGTAAATTTTCCTTTTCTCCTTGAGAATGTCTGTCCCCCCTACTTCTGAAATATCTTCCTCTTCCTCTTCATCCACCTCTTCCTCTTGTAGAATCTTGAGCAGGATGTTTTTCTTTATGAGAAAGGCATACAGTCTCTTCAGAAGACTCAGGGGTTGTCTTCTTTCCAAAATCTTTTTCTCTTTCAACAAACGTTTTCACAAGAGAGTCAAAGGTCATACCTTTGAGATTTCCATTTGCTTGCAAAGAGTCAAGATAATTGGAGTAAGTAGGATAAAGTGCCTTGAGAAAAGCAATAAGAGGGATATCCAGCTAAACCTTAGTGGATTTTATATCATGCATTATAGACTTTATTTCAGATGCAAGAGCAAAAGGATCATTATTTTGCAGTTCAAGAGTGAAGAGTTTAATCATGAGTTGGACGACTTCAAGTGCAGAATGTGAGTCATAGAGTTCTTTCAACTTTTGTAAAGCTTCAAAGGCAGTTGAATATGATGAAGTATGGCGACTCACCTCTTTATTTATAGATGTTGCGATTAATGCATAAGCTTTATTGTTCTTGTTTTCCCAAAGAACGAGATCTTTGTCTGAGGTAGGCTATACTGGGTCACTCTCTCCTTCTCCGACACACACTCCTTTCCACAATTCATTGAAGATGAGGGTGTGTTGTATCATCCGGGACCAATCAAGATAGTTCTCCTTGCTAGTGAGAACTATTCCTACCATAGAGATGATTGAATGCATTCTGTAAAAAAAAAACTTCTGCTGATAGAAAAAATACTTCTGGTGATATACAATGAAATTGTACTCAAAAGGGAAAAAAGGTTTCAAATACTTTATGCACTATGTTTTCTTCAAATCCCTCCAAAGTTTATAAAAATATCCTCATATAATATTTCCATATCACCTCCTTTTTTTTCCTTTTAAACAAGAGCTCCACGCACATATAAAGTGAACAATGGATTCAAATGGAAACCATTCAATATATATATACTAGACCATTCAACAATGTTAATATCGCAGTTCAATACCATTCAACGGTGTTAAAATTCCACAACGTTAATACTCAAATAGCGTTCAAGCCACATCATATAAAATACCATTCAACGTTTCAAATACCATTCAACCACATAGTTCAATGGGACAAAGTTAATACCATTCAACGTTTCAAATACCATTCAAACGCACAGTTCAATGGGACAGCGTTAATACCATTCAACGCAGTGCAATATATATAGCGTTAAAACAGGAAAATTGGACAGCGTTAAAACCATTCAACATTCAATAAAACTCAACAGCGTTAAAAACGCATTCAATATTCAAAACTCAAAACGTTGTGTCAAACAACAACACGACAGTTTAATACCAAATAGCGTTAATACAATATAGGTACCCCCTTCCATTGCGCCAAGAGCGCTTCAAGCGTCTGCGACAAAACCTGTTTCAGTGCCCGTCCAAAAAAATATGTGTATTGAATGTTGATACTATTCAATAAACCAAACGATTGATACCACTCCTCAGCATTGAAACTCAAACACATAGGCATATACGCAGATACAAATTCAGTTCAAACTCAAACACATGGGCAATGTTACCATTCAATCGTTAAAGCAATACAAACTCAAACGCATGGGCAACATTACCATACCATTCAACAATGCATACCAGGAGCTGGTGGCGTATCTCTGCAGTGGCACCGTCAGGCCTCAGTATGGACAGATGTGCAGTGCGGCAGAGGCAGGTTATTTTAGAACAGAAGGGAATAAGGCAGAGGCAGAGGTAGAGGCCAGGACAAAGGAGTTACAAGGAATTACAAGAAGCATAATAGCTCAAACAAGGAGCTGGCTCTGATACCATGTCAGGCTAGGCAGTAACTCCACAAAGAAAACAAAGGCCACATAAAGATGCCCTGGAAGCTTCCTTTGTACCTACACATGTCAAAAAATTCATTCTAATTGTTAGGTATAAGTATAAGCATATTATTTGCTAAGTTTTAACCATAAATCCACTTAAAAATGTTAAGAATTAATAAACTTTGGAAAAGCATAGTTATGCCCCAATAATGAGGTAAATGTAATGATGTGGAGGTGGAATGGTGGTGACATGAAGGTAGAATGTGAAGATATAAGTGAATAATGGAGTGAAAATAGGGACCATTTTGAGGACCAACATACCCCCAAACTGAAGGTATTGCATGTCCTCATGCAATCTATTACATTACTTTTTGGTACTTGAGATTTGGCTTAAACTCTGCATGATATCATTTACTTAACTTTTGCAAAGCATTATTTTGATGAACTACAACTTGGTTGTTTCTTGTGTTTCAACCATATTTTTTTTGTTGCATTGAATGTATGATCCTTGCATATTGATAATGTGATTTTTATTGCAGAGTATTTTTGTTGGAATGCATCATGGTTGGTTCTTGTGTAACAACCATGATTGTTTTGGCATCCAATTAACTTTTAATTACTTTTGACGAAGCCATTTGTATGCTCATGTAATAGTGAATATATTTTGAAGGTAAGTGGGTTTTAGAATGTAATATATGAATGTGGATGTTATATCAATGTGACAAAGCATGTATGTAAATGTATCCTTCCCCTTAAACGGATGGTTTGGGCAGTTATATGAAATAAGGAAAGGAAGGGGAAAGGAAGTGAAGTTTTTCCAAAAATCATTATTCTAACTTTTCAAGGAATTTAATGGTTAAAAGTTAGAAAATATCATACCTTAACTTACCCTTCCAAAAATAGTTGAGATCCGTGCACGTGTGGCTGCAAAAACTGTTGTTCGGAGTCTTCTTTACATGGTTGGGAAAATGGTGGATGAAATAAAAAAAAAATGAATCTTTTATTGTTGCTAGATTGTCTGCTGAATTTGTTGTTAGATCATCTGCTGAATGTTCGGAATCTGCTACTAAATGCGGCTGAAAATGTATAAGGCTTGGAAGGTATACAAAATATAGAAGTTACATTTCTCTCCCAGCCTTATTTATTGACTTGTCCTCAAGTCAATAAAAGTAAATGATAAACTGAAAAACGATGAAAGGAATTTGGCTTCATCTGCTACAAAATATGGTCTTCAAGTCTTCAACGCTCGTTGGCACAAATCTTACTATGTGATTAAATGTGTCGAGGTCGAACATAGCAAGAAGTTGTTGACTTAGTGGCCGTTAATGAATGCTCCTAACCAACACAAGAGCTCCCACCATTGATTCCAATGGGAGTCAGGATGCCTAACACATCTTTGTAGGTACGAATAAATTTGTCGTGGTTGAGTCACCTACAAGATCCAACAAACAAGGGATATTAATGTACTCCCATTGTTCATTGGCAAGAGTACTTGCCATTAAGGCATGCAAGCCTCTAGGTGTTGTTTCAATGATACTTAGACTCTAGGACTTTGACTCAAGCAGGGTGTTATTGGTGGAAATGAAGGGGAATCATAATGACAAGGAAAATGGATGGATGTAAGGGAATGCATGATATGTGAATAAGAACTCTTGCTGTGAAAAATGGACATGGAAATGTCATGCTTACAATTGGTGGAATTCAAAATCTTTTTCAGAAAGGGAGGTGGAAGGTAGTGGTTATGGAGATGGATTTGTCTTCAGAATTTTTCATGAATTTAGTCTTTGGAAGACTAATTGTCGTCACAATGAAGTCTCCTTAATGATCACTTTGTCATCCTGTAACCTGTAAAAAAAACTTGGCAGAAAGACAACATAAGTTTGTTCAAGAAGAATTGCGCATTTCCTTCATGATTCTTACGCAAAAATTTCATACCAAATAAAACAGAGTTAAGAAAATCAAAGTGTTGAAAGTAACTCAATTCATTATATCAATTTCAATCAATTCTTAAAAACAACCATGAAAAATAATACTCCCTGTTTATGTTAGATAACTCATGAAATGTGCTTGGCAATTCTGTTATGCATATCAGTGCAACATACAACAAAAAGATGTGATGAGGTAATGCCATCTTGAAGCTATCGAAACAAGAATCCACCAATGTTTGATAAATCGATTTTTGATTTGTTTCCAAGTATTCCATTTTTTAATTTTCAAATCTGTGTGAATTTTGTGAATTGAATATTTTTATTTTCTTATTTATTATATTATTTTAAACATCAAGTTAAAAAGAAAATAATTAAAAGTAATAAGTAAAGTGAACAACAGTTTTATTTATTTCTTTAAACAAAATAAATAATAATAAATAATAATAAATATAATAATTATAATGTAAAAAAAAAAAAATAAATCAACAATTATTTGTTAAAACAATATAGAACAATTCTAAAAATATATATAACTAAAATGAGTTAGTTTTTTAAAATAAAAATCAAAAAATCACAAAAAATTATTTTGTGTTGTATTGATTTTTTTTATTTAATCCACACAAGAATATTATGTGTTATATATATTATAATTATATAATATTTACACAACAATTTTTATTAAAAAGAAATAGTAAATAATGAAAACATAAATTATTATTTTATTTTTATTTGATGTTGTTTATATGCTTAGATTTTTGTAAAAAAAAAAAAAAAAAACCAAAAAAAAAAAAAAAAAAAAAATGTTATTTAAGTTGAGATTATTTTTAAGTTGTAAAGTCAACAATTTTTTTATTAAAACCTAATAAGGGAAAAAAAACTATTAAAACCTAAAACCTAAAAAAAAAAAATATTGCCACCACTTGGCAGTTTTTCTTCTCGGAAGAGAAGTCCAAGATATCAAGCTTACAAATATAGCTCTGGAAAACTCCAGATCTGTTGCCAAAAAGACACATGAAAAGTGATAGCATTACGACCATCAGATCCTCCAACGCCATCCCTTTTTGAATACAAGCAAATCAAAACACAAAAAAAAAAAAATGCAGTGAATGATAGACACACGCAACCCAATTCAACTCCGAATGGGACAAAAACGTTCTCAACATCTTCGCCACCGCTCATAATTAATTGTAATGCATCCATACTCAACGAATTTCATCTGATGTCACAAATCTGGAATCACGCTCTCAAGCATATCAATAAATCTAGAATTTCACCTGACTCCGCTTTCCGGAATTCTTCCTTTGTCCTTTAACGGAAAGATAGCTTTGTCTTGCTGATTTTGTTTGAATTAATGAACTTGACACTCAGCTGGTTATCAACCATTCTATTGTTTTGTTTTTGAGTGAGATGTCGGAAACCTTGAAATGAAAACGTGGACCAAAATCACGAAAGCCAGAGAGATACAATAACTGAGACGGTCTTTCCCTAAGAAAAGATCAAGGGAAGTTACAAAGAATCAGTCATAATTTCAAAATTTTGTTTTTCGTGTAAATTCTAGGGCATAGGTGTTTTGCTGTCCAAGAGATAGATTAAAGTATGCGTTAACAGAAGCTAAAATCTATGACAAATTCAAATTAGAAGACAGAGTAACATTTGTAATTGAAAATTGCAGAAGCTTCTGATATACGATGATATAATTCCATCTCAATTCAATACTATGTTTCGGTGACCAAATTATACAACAGATCTATATATAATATATATATTATATATAAATATATATATTATAATATACTTACATAAACCAATTGAGTAACTGTGTTAGAAGATGTTATAGCTAAATGCTAAAGCAGAGATTATATCACAATATAGTTCCAGTAAAACATAAAAATACATATACAATACTATGTACAATATCTTGATAGATACCTTTAAATCAGGCTTGTGTATAAGGACTAGCAACATCCTCCAAAACTGTACTAACTAGTTCATCTTCCTAACTCACTGATTTTATTTATTCATTGAACTGATGTACATATTCCTACTCTTCTTGCTCTTTTAACCCTGCTATGGACAAATTCGCTTAGGTTCTTCCTCGTCTTGCTCTTTTAACCCTTCTTTAGAGAAATTCGCTTAGGTTCTTGGATCCAAGGCCATTGCTTGATCGCCTCTGTTAAGATTAAGTGTTGAATTCCAGAGTTGCCTCCATTCAGCTTGTGCCTAATCCAATTGTTTTTGTATTGCTAGCATAGATTCTTTAATTTTTGCTACTTGAGCTATAATTTGATTGTCAGTTTCAATTTTTGTTGCATCAAGATTGGGAACAAAAGCCCTATTGCAACGTATGTTTTCTTTATGACTTTTCAGAATTCCTTGAGTCTCTTGCAAATAATCCATTTGATAACCTGTAGATAAATTACCAACAATCTGATGCAAATCCCTCGAATCCATAAAATTGAGTAACTACATTAGAAGATGTTGCAGCTAAATGCTAAAGCGGAGATTATATCATAGTATAGTTCCAGTAAAACATAAAAATACATATATAGTAATGTGTACAATATCTTGATAGATACCTTTAAATCAGTGTATAAGGACTAACAACATCCTCCAAAACTGTACTAACTCGTTCATCTTCCTAACTCACATATTTTATTTATTCATTGAACTGATGTACAAATTCCTACTCTTCTTTCTCTTTTAACCCTCCTTTGACAAATTTGCTTAGGCTCTTACTCTTCTTACTCTTTTAATCCTGCTTTGGAGAAATTCACTTAGGTTCTTGGATCTGAGGTCATTCCCTGATCACTTGTGCAAAGATTAAGTGTTGAATTACAGAGTTGCCTCCATTCGGCTCATGCCTCATCCAATTGTTGTTGTATTGCCAGCACATATTCTTTAATTTCTACTACTTGAGCTATAATTTGACTGTTAATATCAATTTTTGTTGCATCAATATTGGGAACAAAATCCTCGTTGAAACATATGTGTTCTTTATGACTTTGCAACATTCCTTGAGTCTCTTGCAAATAATCCATTTGATAACATATAGATAAATTGCCAAAAATCTCATGCAAATCCCTCGAATCCATAAAATTGAGTAATTGTGTTAGAAGACGTTACAGCTAAATCCCAAATCAGAGTTTATATCACAGTATAGTTCTAGTAAAACATAAAAATACATATACAATATTGTGTACAATATCTTGATAAATACCTTTAAATCAGGCTTGTGTATAAGGACTAACAAAATCCTCCAAAACTGTACTAACTACTTCATCTTTAGTAATTATGCACATGATGACAAATACATGGATATTATGCACATGTTACAACAGGTACAGGTATAGGTGATTGGGATGCAGACTATCATCTCACAACAGATGGCTTGGTGAAGTTTCGAGACAGGTCTATGTGTTGAATTACAGTGAGCTCAAGAAGCTTATCTTGAGGGAGTTTCATGTGAAACCATATTCGGGTCATCCAGGATATTAGAAGACATTGATGGTGGTGAAGAAGTTTTACTATTGAACAATTTGAAGAAGGAAGTGGTTGAGTTCGTGGCTAGATGTTTAGACTATCAGCAGGTAAAGGCGAAATGCAAGCATCTAGGTGGTCTACTACACCTATTGTGATTCCATAATGGAAATGGGAGGTCATTTCCATGGATTTCATCGTGGTTCTTCCGAGGACAGTGAAGCAACATGATTCTATTATGGTTTTGTTTGATAGGTTGAGCAAGGTAGCTCGCTTCATTCCAGTGAAGACTACATATTCAGCCAGTGAGGTAGCACAGTTGTTCATTAGAGAGATAATGAGGCTACATGGTGTTCCAAAGAAGATTGTGTCAGGCAGGGATGCAAATTTCACTTCCAAGTTTTGGAAAGAGCTATTTGCATGCTTAGGTATAGAGTTGGCCTTCAACACAACTTATCATCCTCACACAGATGGTCATACGAAGAGGTCAACAAGATCTTGGAGGATATGTTGAGGATGTACGTAATGCACCAGCAGAGGAAATGGGAGGAGTATCTTCCATTGGTTGAGTTCGCATAAAATAATGGTTATCAAGAGTCCTTGAGGATGAGTCCTTTCAATGCATTCTATGGATGGAGTTGTAACACTCCCATCAACTGGAGTGATCCAATGAACATGGTACTTATTAGACCGGACATGTTGGCGAACATGGAGCAGGAAATGTAGGTTATAAAGAAGAATCTCAAGGCAACACATGATAGACAGAAGATTTATGTAGATCAACATAGGGTGTTCAAAGGGTTTCAGGTGGGGGAGCATGTGTATTTGTGCATCAAGCCCAAGAAAGGCTCTTTGAGGATTGGTTCACATGCCAAGTTGGCACCACGTATTATGGGCCTTTCAAGATCCTTGAGAGGATTGGACCAGTGGAATATCGACTTGCATTGCCTCCAACAGTGAAATTCCATGATGTTTTCCATATTTCATTGCTTAAGAAGTATATAAAGGATGTTGATCATGTTATTGATTGGTCTGTATTACAGGTGGAGCAAGAAGGAGAGTTCCTGTCACAACCTCAGTGCATATTGTAGCGGAAACATCTTATGCTCAGGAACAAAACCATAGAGCAAGTTAAAGTGTAGTGGAAGCACTTTGGGCCTGAAGAAGCTACATGGGAGATGGCGGATCAGATGCGGGCACTATATCCTTCATTGTTTTCTAGTTGAGTCAAAGCAGTTTTGGTTTGATGTTGGGTTATGTTTGGAATATGTTTTGCTGATGTTTTGATATTTGTATACGTATATTTATATGGATGTAAATACCGCCATGAGATAAGTTATAAAGCTCCAATAAGTGGTATGGTTGTTATCTTGTAATGTTGTCATGATGTTTTGCTTTTGAGTAGGTCTTTCATTGTAAATATTGCAACGAGCAAAGTTATAAAGATCCATGGGCAGTATGTTTGCTTTTCAGAAGTTTTGTTGAGTTCTTGTTGTGGTTTAACACTGAGGACGGTGTTCCCTAAGGGGGAGGGTTCTGTAACACCCCTGGTGAAATGTTCATGTAATAAAAGTTAATAAAGGCAAAATAAGGCCATAGTTAAGGGACACTTATTCCAAGCTGAATGTTGGGAAAATATATCTTAGTGGGCATCATTGGATGTGTGGTTTGGTTAAGGAAAATTGGCAAAGGCTAAGGCAAAGGCATTAGAATGCAAAAAGGCCATTTTGGCACATTTATTTATGAAAATAAAGGAAATTAGGAGAAAAGGAAGGTAAAAGGTCATAGGTTGCATGTGAGGAGGAAATTGAAGGAAAATAATGGAAAATGAAGAGATTAGAGGCCTAATGCATACAAAGGCTTCTAAGGATCAGTTCATGGCTTTTGTCAAATTCATGTTTGGAGCTCTCTCATTATTCTCTCTCTCACTCTCACTCTCTTGGTCGCTCAGAGTTTTCTTGGAGCACTCTAGTTGGAGCAAAGGAAAGGGAAGGCAAGGAAAGGAAAGGAAAATCAACTAAGGATCAAGGAAAGGAAAGCATGATCAAGCAACTTCAACAATAATACTTGTAGGTAACCTTTTGCATGTGTGATTTCCTGGCTGGTTTGGACATGCATGGCTTTGCATGTTGGTGTACGGTTCTCTTGATGTTAGTGACATGGTCCTATCGGGTTATGAAAGTGGATTTCAGCCTAGCCTAGCCTTTTGCTGAATGTCATGGTATGTTGGGATGTTCATTTTGGTTTTAGAACTTTGGAATTTCCAGATGGATTTCGGAATATGGGGAGGAGGTGGTCTCAAGGTTCATTCCCAAAGGCCTAGGAATCCCTTGACTGGTTTTGGTGGGATACACGGTAAATCCTGAGGGAGCAGTCTCGGTTTAGGGCCTAGTGATCCGGGTTGGGATTGCGATAAAGTCTAAGAGACAAGGAGATGAAAAAATCCTCAAGGATAGTAATGGATTCCGGATGGAATTCCAAGTTATGTTTAGTTGTGATCGGAGCACCGGTCTTGGTGTGATCACAGTTGGATGATGGTGTGTTGCACAAGAATTGTCACCTTGACATTTTGCAATTAGTGTGATTCTATCATCACTCATATCTTCCTCCTTTGCAAGTCTTAAACCTCATTTTTTCATATCAAGCCTTGAAAATAAGAGAAAGACCTTAAAAATCTCTAAAACTCTGGTTCCGCACTTTCTCTTAGCATTACCTGCGGTCCCGCACCTATTGGTCATGTCCCCTGCACACCTGACCGCTCTGTATCTGTGTTATGGGTGTGGACCCCTGTAAAAGTTAAAAAGGCACAAGTACATTCTTAAAAACTCACTTTGAGTCATTTCTGGAAGCTCTAGAGGAATCTTGAGGTGGCAGTTCGCTCCGAGGGTTCATGACCCCATCTTAAGAAGCAACCCCTGGATGTGAAGAGCTTATCCTTGAAGAGATCTATCCCTTCAATGGTGGACCTGTAACCTCCTCCTTTGCACTATAAAATGAAGCATGGCTGTTATTGGCAAGGTTGAAAGCTGAATTTTTTAGGGTAAATGCTGCTGGACTTAATCTTCCTAATAAGCTTTGAGAGGAGATATTAAATACCTTTTGATCTCATTTGAAAGAAGTGAGCTTGTCAAGTAGAGGAGATTCTGTTGGACCCGGGAGAGCTGTACAGCATCAGGCACCAAGGTGTAAAGTTCTTCTATTTCAAAGTTATATCAAGTTTATTCTCATAAGCTGTGCTATAGTTTATTTATGGATTCCTTGATCAACTGATGAACAATTTAATAGGATGATAGGCCTTCCTTTGAAAGAGACTTTTGTCGTCCTTTTGTTTCTAAGGCTGACACCTGGTCCACATTCAGCGGGCATAGAGCCCCTAGGATTCGGTCGCCTCTTCTCGCTCCATCGTTTCAATTCCCTCTGCAACGGCTTCGTTAGCATAAGCAGCATGAATTCCCGTAATTTTTCCGATGTTTTCGTTGTGGCTAAGGGGAGTGGGCGGCAGTGGACAATGGAAAGGGATATGGCACAACTGGAACAATGCAATACCCCTGAAAGCGATCGGCATACCGTTATTAAAGGAGGGTAAACACCCTTTTCTTTGGCACGACCATTGGCATGTTCTTGATTATGCCAAAGTCTTTGAATGCCTGGTTCTTGTTGATAATTTGTCCGCCGAAGTCTCCAAAGTTGTATCCAAGCTAAAGAGCTTAAGCTCTCGAACTGGAATTGATCATAATAAAATCAGAATGAGCCCATTCATATTTCAACCCAAATATGTGGCGGTTCATATGAGAATTGAGAAAGACTGGATGATCCATTGCAAGAAGCTTGAGATGAGATCCAAAGCTAGAAATGGCAAGGACTTGAAAATTTGCAGTAGTAAGGAGGAAATAATGAAGACGGTTGCTCACATTCCTGGATTGGAGAAGCCCTCTGTTGTTTATCTGGTTGTTGCCGACGATCTTTTAGAGGACAGGGTGCTGGGATGGAGTGACTTCTTAGCCCCTTACGAAAAGAAGAAACTGGGTGTGCTGGATATCTACTCAAAATATCCCTATCTCATTCAATCTGCAATTCATTATGAAGTATGCCTGCAGGCTGATACATTTGAGGGGAATAGCTTTTCTACATTTTCGAGTCTCATAGTGTTGCAGAGGACCATGAGAATGGATAGGGCGTAGGATTGTGAAGGTTCAACTGTGGCTTCTTATGCTTACAACATTGAAGGCCCAACAGGAGGACCTAAAAGATGGGCAACCAACATGTCGGATTTGAGCCTTGCTGCTACTAGCTATGGATCTAATGAGGTCTCTTGCCAGTGAAAGACTAGAACTAGATTATTCAATTTTAAGCAGATTCAGGCTTGAATCTCAACAAGGTGATTTTCTGTAACATTATTTTGTAAGATGTATGCTACAAAGAAATTGCCTGGTCAATACCTCTTGCAGAAGCTACAATTTATGTGCATTTTGTATGATTCTTCCTCACGATCATGCTCTTCAAATATGATCTAATAGCTTTTTAACAGATAATGGGAGATTAATGGTGCCTCAATACCAATTGGTGTTGTTCAAAACAAATTGTTATATACTATTGTTAAATTGGGTCTATATTTATTTCAGAATTAATGAAGTTTGTTCTTGAAGATGTTTATTCTAAGCAACTACTTTGGATATTTGGTAATTGCATATACAAAATTAGATGGTTTGACTCTAAAACTATAACGAACGAGGACCCTAGCCTGTCTTTCCAATGCATCTGGCTATTTCTGGTTGTAATAGAAAGGGATTGATTTTCCTGTCATCACAGAGTTGAGCAGAGACTATAAGTGAATATTTTTTTCCTGTAAAAGCGGCCGAACACAAGTTCCTGAAGAAAAGTTTAAACAACGCTGTCATTAACTGTGTTGTAGAGCAGATCAGACTGTATTTTTTAATTATAAATGCTGGACAACTTCAAGGTTCTCAGCTTCAAAGTGGACAAGTCCTAAATTTTCCATCTGCCAGTATTATTGGTGCTCCTGGTTCAGGGCAATTAAACCGTTTGCCAATGCCAGCATATGGCCTGGGTGCAACTGAATCTAATGTACTAGAAGGAATTGGACGAATGCCAACTGTTGACTATAAGAGCCAGAATGTGCACATTCTCCAAGGAAATGATTATTCCATTTCCAGTACTGTTTGTTTATCTTCCCCTTTAACAACATCTGATTTTGAAGGTGGAATGAACATTTCAGGAATTAAAGCAAGCACTATTTAGTATTGAGTAGTTAGGTATAGTCTATAGTTGGGCCCCAAAATTTTTAGGAGATGGAAATGCATCACAATGTGATGTTGAATTCTTGTCTGTGAAAAGAATATGTATACATAGTTTTTAGAATAAACTTACTCGAGAACTATACCCTACTTTCATGTTGAACCATTTTAGTTTATATTTGTATTAATCATAATACCTCTGACGTAGCTTATGTCAAACCGTTATACTTGTTTCCAATGATCCATAACAAAATACAAATTACAGATCCTAAACAAAGATATTCAATTGGTACAAATGATGTGCAGGCATTGCAAAGTTCCATCTTCCAAATGCATGTTTGATTATTTTTCGAAACAAAAGTATCTTATGCACTGCAATGTCCACCTTCTTAAGAGCAGATAAATAATTCCAATTTGCAATCACAAAGGATGATCCATTTTTATGTTGCCTTCCCATGTCATGACTGGCTGCTTCATCATCCCTAAGAATTTTTAGCAGATGGCAATGCATCTCAATGTGCTATGGAAATCTTGTCTGTGGAATGAATATGCATACAGTTTTTAGACTAGATCAAGAACCTACTACAGAACAATACCCTACTTTTACGTTGAATCATTTTAGTTTACGCACACATTAATCATAATAACTATGGTGTAGCTTGTGTCAAACTCTTATACTAGTTTCCATCTTCCAAATGCCTATTTGATTATTTAATTCCAAACAAAAGTATCTTATGAACTGCAATGTCCATCTTCACAAAAGCACATACAACAAATCATAGCTGTAGGTTATGATATCTTTACTGTGTGCATATGGATGCCTAAGTATTTTCAGTTGAAAAGCAAAGCTACATACTAATTCTCCATGGCTTAAAAAAGATGTTTCTTCAAATGTATCTAGCTTAGAGAAACCTAGTATTTGAAAACTACTTAACTAAAATCTTTCCCTCGCCTCTGGTGAAACTGTCATCGAAATTTTTTGTTCAATACTGGAAAACAAGCATTTCTTGGTTATTTAAACCACAAGGGGAACTGACACATATGGTGGAAATGCAGATCAAAGTGGAAGAATGATACACTGCCTTGCAAATGCTTTCAGCATTAACTACTTGTGCGCTGATTAATTCTTTAAAGTTTCTTCAGTTTTTTAGCTCAGAGTTCATGTTTGCTGTGTTTTACCAATTTTTTTAGCTTTGGGCTTTTGAAAAGTTGCACCTCAGGATCTATGTTTGCTCATTACCAATCCGTTAGCTTTGTTACTAATTTCTGTAAGGAGATGCTAACTTTTGTCACCTGTTACAACTGAGATCTACCTCTAAGCTACAGGCCAAGTGGCCCATCATTTTTTTTCTACGTTAATATAAGTTGGGTTTTTGATGATTGTAATAACTTTTGTTTCTCTTCTGTGGGAAATTTTGTGCAGGAGTTCAAATGATGTATATAAATAGAAAGATGCAGAAAGTGACAGTCACGGGATATGTGAAGCCGAACAAGGTACTGAAGAAAGTGAAAGGCACTGGGAAGCGTGTAAAACTGTGGCCATACATGCCATACAGCTCGGTTACCCAGCCTTTCTCTACTCAAAATTATGACAAGAAAGCCCCTGCTAGGTTTGTGAGGAAAGAGAGCTTCAACACCAGTTCTGTCTCCAACTGCCAAGATGATCAATACACTACTAACATGTTTAGTGAAGAATTTATGCTATTCTCTTGTAATCTATAGGCCCCCAAAGCTCCTCATAGATGAGAATATTTGCAGGATGTTAATATTGTTGTAAGTTTGTAGTAGATGTGGAATGACTAACTTTTGTGTTGCTTCTCATTTTCAACAACAAGAGTTTCCGTGGTGAATGAAGGGCTTACATCTTGTAAGCAGAATCCATGTCCTGCCTTGTGAAGCAGCTCTCCACTGTGATAGCGATCTTTGTAATGTCTCTTGTAAATCCTTTAGACTGCTATTTCATTCTGTAATATGATGGGATTCACTCTACGAGATTAGGGATTCACTCTACAGAGTCCATGTCATGCCTTGTGAATCAGCTCTCCACTTATGTTTATTTTCTCTGTAATGACCCTAATAAATCCTATAGAATGAGATTTCATTTTGTAATATGATGGGATTTCACTCTACAAGATTGGTTTCAGTTTTACTTGTATTGTGGTATATGAAATTTCTTAATTTTACTTGTAATAGGATGGGATTTCATTTTGTAATATGATGGGATTTCCCTCTGTGATATTAGCTACTAAATTTTACTTGTATGGAAAGATTACTACTTTCTTTGTTCAATATTTTATTTTAATTTTATTCATTTCAGTCTCTTATATTATATTTTACTATAATTTTGTTCATTTCAGTCTATGATATTTTATTCAATTCTATCACATTGTTTTTCGAAATTATAAAAGTAAAGGCAGCTTCCTGTTTTTTGAAGTTAGAAATTATAAAAGCAAGGCAGCTTCCGTTTTATGTCATTAAAGCTATTTTTTGATGCAGAATAAATATACCATTTTTAAATATTTAAAATTCAAAAATATTATTTAAATGCTCGATTATCACCAAGCTTCTTGACTTTAAACTTAGCTTCTTGACTTTAAACTTTTATATGGCCACGAGTGTCACCTAGCTCATGGATCCACATTAATAAAGTGGATATAGTTAAGACAAGTATATGGTATATGATTTCATATTGATAAAGTATTTCCAGTTAATAGAGGAGTATAATTTGAATTTAAAGTGGGTGTTTTCCATTTTCAAATAGGTATGTAGATACAAAACAATATGCACTGAGATACAACGTTCTTTTATAATAAAGTAAATTTAATTGGAACAACTTTTACTTTGGGATTTTATATTTTTAAATCCTTTATCACATAATATCATAATTATAAAAATTCAACAATTCCAATTTAATAATCCTATCGGCCTCTCTTTGTACCTTTT
>APFE031025988.1:0-10565 GCA_000404065.3 Pinus taeda
TTATCAATGATGTATTGTTTGGAACAACATGAAACTTATATAGTATAGATAAATTATATATTAACGTTATAACTGTTAAATTGAACATATTTATTAATTATTATGTTTACGTAAATGTTATAGTTAATTATGTTGTAGCCTAATGCAGAATACATGTTATACTAGTATATATATGTATGTTATACTATATAATATATATATATATAATATATATATATATATATATATATATAATATATATATATATATATATAATGTCAAATAACTTTATTTAATGATAAATATTCTAGAATTAATCTTGTAATATATAGTAAATAGTTAAATTAATATATCTAGTCAATAATTATAATTTAGAAATATATATAATAATATTATATAGTATATATATATATATATATAATATAAAAGATAGTTATAGAAGTATATTAATTTATAATTATGTGTGTGTGTGTGTGTGTGTGCCATCGTGTGTGTTAGTTCAAAAAAAGTTATATAATATATATATATATATAATATATATATATATATATATATTAAATAACAAGTTATGTTAAGTCAATATTAATAGAATTTATGTTATGTTATGTTATAAATAATATTATAGAACTATAATATATCTAGTTATGTTTCCTTAATATGTATGCTCTCTACCATGAGAGAAGGGATTTATGGGATAGGATGGATCTATCTGGTATTATTGATAGTGATTCACTTATTATTGTGGGGGACTTCAACTCCACTTTTTCGGGAAATGAATTTTGGGGCTTACGTAGCCACCTTGATCCCTTGGATCCCTACATTTCCTCTATATTTGAGGAACATCACACCTGGGAGGTCAAGTTAACACCTTTATTTCCTACCTTGTGAAATGGGTGTGTCGGCAGTGATTATATCAGAAAATCTATGGACAAATACATGTTGCATGAGAATGTTTTGGAGTTATTGGGATGTTTCTGATCCTGGGTGGTCCGAACACAAATTTATGACCATCTACTTATTGTCCTATAGTGGAAAGGGAATGTTTTGCAAAAGAGTTATCCTTTTGAATTCAATATGAAATGGTTATTGAATGAATATTTTAACACCTTGGTTAAAGGGGTATGGATATCTGGTGTATATCCAAAAAAATTGTCTACCACGGATCTTATCATTCATAAGTCATCTATATTGAAAAGGGAGGTTTGAAGGTGGGAAAATATTCAGAAAGATAATATGAATAGGGATTTGGTCAGAATTTTGGTAGATATGGAGCATTTGATGGAGCATATGGAATTTGATTCCCCCTCTCCTATACACTAGAACAAATTGTAAGAGCTATAAATGGATAAAATAAGGATACTAGACTTTCAGGAGGCTACATGGTGTCTCAAAAGTCATCCTATCTAGATTTGAGAAGGTGATTGTAACACCAAATTTTTTATAACTATGAAAAGCAGAGACGTCATTTAAATTTTATTTGGAGATGGGGAAGCAGGAGGGTGGCATAACGTTCAATACTACTAAGATTCATGTTGAAAATGAAACAAGAAAATCCTAATTTAATTTTGTCCTTGAAATAAATTAGGAATTAAATTTTAATTTCACATCTTATGACTAATTGTAATAGTTAACTAAGATAATTTGAATTAGTTGGCTCAACTAATTTGACTTGAGGGTCTAACTTGAGTCATGTAGAGTGTCTCGTACAATATAAAATCCCTAGTTGGGTTTATTTTGAGTTGTAATTATTTAATTCAGTCTAATTAAGTTAAATTCAATTAAACTAGTTTTAATTGGTGGAGGAATTAGTGAGAGATCCAGTAGTGGGGTGTAATTTGTAGTAGTGGGGTGTAACTAGTAGTTATCAACCAGTAAACTAAAGATTCACTCATAATTAACTCATGCATGTCATATCAAAGAAAGACCCAATTGAGATTGGAGTTCGGGGACAGTGTACTATCAGTTGTATAATCATATGAATTGTACAGGTGGTGCATGCAATCAAAGGAAGGCCTGTGAGTATTGTGCAACTCATGTTTTTGGAATTTACAAATTAAATGTGGGCTAATTCCCAAGGAAACTGCGCAAGGAAATAGGAGATTGACAGGCAGCAGAATTGGCTAAGTATTCGCTTGAGTTTGACTTGGAAGCAGTGAAATAAATTGAGATAGTGTAGAGGTTCCTCGGGCTTGAGCAAAGCATCATAATATTCTCATATTCTCTTATTAATTCAATATACAGATAGCAGGGGTTTTTAGTTGTAACTTTCCCCAGAAAATCATTGTGTTATGTGTGATTGAATTATTTCTCTTTTATGCTTTGTGATTTCATCGATTGTTTGTTGTTTCTGCTGATGAGTAGAGTATATTTAAGTCAGTTGTTTTAACATATTACAATCTACAGTTTAAGTGTACAAGGAATTTCGACATGGTATCGGAGTTGAAATCACTATAGAAGAGGAGAATACAAGTTCATCTTTTGTAGGAGAAATCGAATTTTCAGTATCATACTTGAGAGCCAACAGGATGTCATTTTACGGATTGATACTCGAATATGCCCTTGAGGGTAGTTCGAACTATATTGCTTGGAAGGACAGGATGGAGGCAGTGTTGGAAGACAACAGACTTAAGGAATTCATAGAAAAAGATATTCCTAAGCCATTTGATGCTCAAGATCTGGCATAGTGGAGAAAATGTGTGGCAAAGGCAAGAAGGAATATCCTAGAAGGAGTTCGAGATCATATTGTTTCGAACCTCCATGGTAATGAAACTCCATTTGTAATCTGGAACACCTTGACACACCTATTTCAAAACAGCGGTGATCATAGGAAGCTGGCACTGAAGGACAAGCTCAGAAAAATCAAGATGGAGAAGGGAAACACAATATCGAAGTACGTGACCAATTTCACCCAATGTCACGATGAGCTTGGAAGTGTTGGTGTTATAGTTGCTGAAGAAAATATAGCGAGCCTAGGACTTCTAGGCCTTCCCAAGAGTTGGCACAGCTACCATGACTCAGTTAATGGGAGGGAGAATCTACTAGAGTGGGAGCCATTGTGGTCTGACTTGGTACAAGAAGAGATTTGACGAAACACCAGAGATGGATCCTCGTCCAAGCATGATGATGAGGAGAATTATTACTTAGCTAGAAAGGTGAATAAAGGGAAGGGGAAGTCATCCCATTTGAAATAATATTCCATTCAAGGAGACAAAAATAATGACATGTCTAAGATTAAATATTGTCATTGTTATGACCTGGGACACTATGCTACAAAGTTTCTGCACAAGAAGGCTGATAAGAAGCCCTTAGGAGAGTGGAAGGTGAATCTCTTGCTTCACAATTTGAGCTGGATTTCACCCTCATCGCTTGCATGGTGACATCGGTGATGGGTAGTGTGTGGTGCCTAGATAGTGGAGCCTCATTCCATATGACTAGAAACAAAGAGTTCTTTAGTGACTTGGAGGAGAAGGACCTCCATATGCACATAAATATGGGAGACGATGGGAGATATAGTGCAACCGGCATCAGTACCATTACCTTTCATAGGGAGTCTAGTTCTCTGCTCACATTAAAAGATGCCATGTATGTTCTAGGTTTGAAGAAGAATTTGGTTTCAGTTGCCATGTTGGAGGATAGTGGCTATGATGTGATATTTAGCAAGGGAAAGGCTTTCCTTCATCACATATACTCAGGACAGGTAAAGCGGATCAGGGTTCGAGTGAAGAACCTCTACAAATTGGATGTAGAAGATTGCACTTCTTTGAGCACAAAAGCATAGAAGGTGCAGAGCCGAGACATCGATGAGTTGTGGCATAGAAGATTGGGTCACTTACACAACGAAGCTTTGAAGATCATGTAGAAAATTTCTACAAGACTTCACAAGGGTACACTAGAGCAGAGAGACACATGCAAAGGGTGTACACTGGGTGAGTACACCAAAGCTTCATTTCATGATAAATATAATCGAGCGCAAGTGATCTTTGATAGTGTTCACTCAGATGTGTGTGGATCGTTCTCGACAACATTCACATCTAAGCACAGGTATTATGTAATATTTGTTGATGATTTTTCTTATAATTGCTATATTTTCTTCATGTAGAAGAAAGGTCATATGTTCACTAAATTTTGTGAATTTAAAGCACTCTTCAAGAAAGATGTTGGAAGGAAAGTTAAGCTCTCAGAAGCGATAACAGTGGAGTATATGTGTCGAATGAATTCAAGAATTTTTGTGCATCAAAAGCATTCAACGAGAGTTAATAGCACCTCATAAACCACAACAGAATTGGGTGACTGAAAGGAAGAACATAAGTATTGTGGGAGTTGCAAGAGAAATGTTACATGATTAGGGCCTACAGTTTCACTTGTGGGCTAAAGTATGCAACACAATTGTTTATTTGTAGAATAGAAGCCCTCATCGAATTCTCAGGATGAGCACACCAGAAGAAGCTTTTTCGGGTAAGAAACCAATGTGCCACACTTCAATATCTTTGGTTCATTAGTCTACTCTCATGTTGCCAAGGATGCACGGAACAAGCTAGAGCCAACAATTGAGTTGGGTATATTTGTGGGCTACACCGATACAACTTACAATTATCAGGTGTACTCGTCATCCAATAGGATGAAAGTGGTTCATAGAGATGTGAAGTTCGATGAAGAGAAGGCCATGAGATATTCCCTTGAGAGGGAGCTTTAGTTACATGCAGATGAGGAGATTTTACCTCCAAAGGGAGAACCTCGGTATGATGTGGAGAAGCCACATGTAGAGGAGCGGAGAGTGGAAGCACCCACTCATGCAGAGGCTTACAAAGATGGAAGGAAGCGCACCAGAGAGTCTAACAAATTGATGCATGATGATAGAGAGAATGTGGGAGAACCCACATCATTACGCAAGCAAATGAGGTCACTAGATTGATACATTGGCTACATGGCTATGATGAGAGAGAGTGTAGGGGTTGAGCCATCCTCATTCGAGGAAGCAGTGCAGCAACCAGTATGGGTTGATGCCAAGGTGGAGGAGTATGACTCCATTATCATAAACATTGTTTTTGAAGTGGTCCCAAGTCCAACAGACAATTCTGTGATGAGTTCCACATGTCTTTACAAGGTAAAGCAAGCAGCGGATAAGAGTGTGGAGAAACACAAGGTTAGATTTGTGGCCAGAGGGTTCTCCTAAATGGAGTGAATTGATTATGATAAGACATTTGCTCCAGTAACAAGGTACTCTCCAATCGGATCTATTCTATCACTGTCAACATAGATAGATGGAAGATACATAAGATGGATGTGAAGACAGCATTCCTCAATGTTATGATTGAGGAAGAGGAGTATATTGAGTATTCGAAAGGATTTGAGACCTTCAACAAAGAGTTTATGTGTGCAGACTCAAGCGAGCATTGTATAGACTAAAACAAGCATCCCATGCTTGGTACAATAGAATTAACAACTATTTCACTGAGTTGGGCTTCACCAAAAGTGAAGCAGATGTGAACCTTTACCATATTGTGGTTGAAGGTAAATTGTTGATTATAGTATTATATGTCGATGATTTGATTCTAACAAGTGATGAGAAGCTGATAAAATATTGCAAAGAGGATCTTGCAAGAGAATTCGAGATGGAGGACCTGGGGCTCATGCATTACTTTCTTGGTATGGAAGTATGGCAAGGAGATGAGGAACTATTTATCTCTCGAGGAAAGTATGCCAACGAGATACTGAAGAAGTTCCACATGGAGAGAAGCAAACCCATGGAGACTCCTCTCGCAGGTAATTGGAGGAAAGAAGATGTTACTTCAGGTGAAGTAGCGGAGGATACTATTTATAGACAGCTTTTGGGTTCACTGATGTATTTGGTGAACACACGACTATACATGTGTTTTGCAGTTAACCAGCTTAGTCAAGGTATGGTTAAGCCAACCAAAATCTATTGGAAGATAGCTAAAAATGTGTTGAGATACCTCAGAGGCACCACACAGTTTGGTCTATGATATAAATGGAAAGAGGGAGTGAGGTTGCAAGGATTCACAGATGCAGATTGGGTAGGGAGTCCATCCAACAAGAAGATCACATTAGGGGGGATCTTTAGTATTGGGTCAGCAGCAGTTTCTTGGTACAACAAGAAGCAGAGATCAGTTGCACTCAGTTTAGCATAAGCAGAATACATGGATCCTAGTTAAGAAACTTGTGAGGCTATCTGGATGAGGAAGATCCTTGTTGGTTAATTTGGTTAGCAAATGTATTTATTGTGACAATCAGAGTTGTATAAAACTCTCTGAAAATCCATTTTTTCATGATCAGTCTAAGAATATCGACATCCGGTATCACCATCTACGAGATTGTGTGCAGAGGAGAATCATGTTGTTGGAGTACATTCCTATAAAGGAGAAGGATGCAAATATTCTAAAAAATTCATTGTCAAGATGCAAATTTGAGTTTTACAAAGACAAGATCAGGGTAGCAAATAATCCCTTTCTTGTTGAGAGGGAGTGTTGAAAATGCAACAATAAAATACTAATTTAATTATCCTTGAATTAAATTTTAATTCCACATCTCATGACAACTTGTAATAGTTAATTAAGTTAATTTAACTTAGTTGGCTCAGTTAATTCAAGTTGAGGATCTAAATTGAGTCATGTATAGTGTCTCCTACATTATAGGAGCCCTAGTTGAGTTTATTTTGAGTTGTAATCATTCAATTTAGTGTAACTAAGTTAAATTTAGTTAAACTAGTTCTAACTGGTGGAGAAATTAGTAGGAGATCTAGCAATGGGGTGTAACCTGAGTAGTGGAGTGTAACCAGCAAGGATCAACCAGTAAACTGAAGATTCACTCATAATTAACTCATTCATGTCAAATCAGAGAAATACGTAGTTGAGATTGGAGTTTCAAGACAATATAATATTAGTTATATAATCATTTGAATTGTACATATGGAGCATGCAATCAGAGGAAGGCCTATGAGGATTGCACAATTCAAATTTTTGGAATTTCCTAATTAAATATGAACTAATTCCCAAGGAAATTTTGCAAGGAAATAGGAGCTTGGTAGGCAACATAATTGACTAAGTATTGGCTTGAGCTTGTCTACGAAGCAATGAGAAAGATTGAGATAGTGCAAAGGTTGCTCAGGCTTGAGAAAAGCATTGTAATCTTCTCATATTTTCTGATTAATGAAATATGCATATAGCAGGGGTTTTTAGTTGTGGATTTCCCCAAAAAATCATTGTGTTACTTGTGATTGAATTCTTTCTCTTTTATGCTTCGTGATTTCATCGATTTTTTATTATTTCCGTTGATGAGTAGAGTAGATTCAAGTTAATTGTTTTAACATATTACAATTTTCAGTTTGAATCTACAAGGAATTTCTACAATTCAAGAAGAAGCAGTAAATTATTTCAGAGGACTATTATCTGCTCATACAAGGGTGGATTATGCTGATATGATGTGTGGCATCGAAAATTTCCCTCACATGTTTTCTAAGGAATCGAATGGGGAATTATTAAGGCATGTTACACTTATGAGATCCTTGTGGTCCATAACTCTTTCATAAAGGATAAGAATCCTAGCCTGAATGGTTGGACTGCGGAATTCTTCCTTCCTTTTTTTTATTTGTTAAATGTTGATTTAATTAATATGGATGAAGAATATTGTAATTCTAGTGAAATATCAAGAGTTATAAATTCTAATTTTATTACTTTTATCCCTAAGTCCTCTCATCTTGACTTTTTCTTGGACTTCAGACCGATCTCTCCTTGCAATATTGTATATAAGTTAATTTCCAAAACTATTGCAGTCAGATTGAAGTTGGTCTTATCTTCTCACATTTCACCAGAGAAATTTGGGTTCTTAGCAGGTCGTCAAATTCATTGCGCCATCACCATTGCACAGGAATTCCTTCATACCATTCAGTCAAAGAAATTGGGTGCCATCATCATGAAACTAGACTTACACAAAGCATATGATTGCATTGATTAGGCATATCTTCACATGATTCTTCTGAAAATTGACCTATTTATTGACAAAATTACATGGACTATGGTCTATGTTACTTCTGCAAATTTTGTTGTGCTTATAAATGGATTCTAGTCCATGTTCTTTGAGGCAAGTAGGGTACTTCACCAAGGTTTTTCTCTATCATTGTTGTTATTCATACTGGTTATGGATGGACTCAGTTTGAAGATAAGGAAGGCTCAGGCACTTGGCACTATTTAGGCTATCTGGGTAACTCAATCAGTTTTGATCTCTAACATTTTCTTTGTTGATGATGCTCTAACATTTGGCTTAATATCCTTGGATCAGTGGCAGGTTTTCTATCAAATACTAGTCATATTTGGTAAAGCATCAGATTTAATGATGAACAATAGCAAATCCATTCTCATATCCTCTGATGTCGAGAAGGAAGACACCATACAAATCTCCAGGCTCTTTAATGTTTAGATTTCCTCAATAAATGAGAGCCTAACATATATTGGTTTGAGACTGAAGCCAAATAGATATCGTATAGTTGACTAGAGATGGTTGTTGGATAAATTTCACAAGCATTTATCACTCTGGTCTCGCTGTTGTCTTTCCTTGGGAGGTAGATACATCCTAATACAATTTGTTCTTTAGTAGCTCATAGTATATTGGATGCACCTCTTTTGGGTTCCCTCATACATTATCAACAAATCAATTTTTTCATATCTCATTTTATGTGTTCTGGGAACCATGGTTATTCGTAATACACTTGGTCAAATTAGCTTCAATCATTAGAGGGATCGAAGTCGGGGGTTGGGGTATCTTCGACCTTAGGAGATTTGGTTGGGTTATCCTCACCAAATCATTATGGCATCCTACTTTCAGCAAAGGCTTATGGTAGGATATCATCACTGAAAAATAATTAAAAATAGAATTTATCCTATCTGGTACAGGCAGGGTAGTGTGGGTTTTAAATATGGGTCACGCATTTGGATGAGTCTCACTAGTGGAACCAACTAGTTATTGGAAGGGATGATTTGGTCTTTTGGGAGAGGGAACCAGGTCCTGATTTGTAAGGATGTCATTCTCAGAGTTACTGATACCCCTCTCTCTAACAGTCATCTCATTGATGCATTACATTCCAGAGGTATTTTCTTTCTAGATCAAGTTATTATGGGCAGGCAGACATATTTTCCGTATCCAAATTGGAAACGTGATGCTCATATTGGCCTATCTGATACTCCTAATACATCATGGAATCAGTTCATACTGAATCTTATAAATTCAGAATTACTTTTGAATGAGATGGGATACTCTTTGTTATTGAATGGTGTCATGAAACAGGGATCAGTGGTGGTATCGGAGGTTTATTGTCACATGACAAATTCTTTATTTCCATCATATACCACCTGTTGGTATAGGAAGTCTTGGAAGTGACAGGTCCCTTACAAAGTTATCATTTTTTGTTGGCTCGCTTGGAATAACAAATACTTACATGGGATAATTTAATAATAAGGGGATTCTCTAGACCTGGATAGTGTTGTTTCTATCATGTTTCTTTGGAGGGAGTCTCTCACCTTTTCATTCATTGTCCGGTGTCTAAGGAGGTATGGGCTTATCTCCTATCATATTTTAAGATTAATATTAAGGTTTCCTTTGACTCTTTGGACTATGTCTTTAATTGGTGGTTTCATAGGAATGGGAGGCATATGACACAGCCACTTTTCACTTGCTAGGAGATCTGGAAGGCTAGGAATCAGGTCATATTCGAGGACAAGCCTTTCTCAACTTATCATATATGCACAAAAGATCTTGTTTGGATCTCTAAAAAGAGGATTTTCGAGAGGCCTGGTCGACTTCATAGGAATCTATCATCTCCTCCACTAGTGACTTTCCCTATTGGGGTTCTTTGACGGGGCGGCACAGCATGCAAAAGGTGGTTGTGGTGTTTGGTTGCGCATCAACCTTCACATACATGTCTGTTTATATTTTTGTGTTGGCCCTAGTACCAATCAAAAGGCAGAGTTCATGGCATTACAGGAACTGATGGCTTCTACAAAAAGACTTCATTTGCGCTCCTTCTCGGTATATGGGGACTCTAAATTAATCCTTGATTTGGTGACAGGATGATCTATTATGCCTATTCCATCTCGCTCGGTCTGGTTACAGTGTATTTCTCTCCTGCAACGGGCTTTTGGACATATCTCCTTCTCCCACACATATAGGGAGCACAACCTGGATGCGCATCATCTCTCCAAACAAAGTTTTTCCGTCAGTCCAAGATCAATTTTCTACAGTCTCAATGTGGATGGAAAGCTAAAGGCAAAAGGTTACTATGATTGAACATAACGGACTCCATGTTTGTGTGGTTTTTTCCAAAAGTTTTTCTTGGCTCTATATCATCTATCTTCTCAAATTCTTAGGCACCTTCCTCCATATTTTTTATCTGATTATTTTTTGTTAGAGTTTTTGACACTATGGGAGGTCAGAGTTCTTTTGGTGAATTTAGAAAATGGGCTTCACATGTTATACATCACTATGGAGGGATCAGATTCTTGTTTTCATAATATTGGCTTAACTAATATGGTAATTCTTGGTAGCTAGTGTTCAACATTTTGGCTATGGACTTAATT
>APFE031025988.1:19653-30996 GCA_000404065.3 Pinus taeda
TTATTTATATTATTATTATTATTTATTTTGTATTATTTATTATTATATTATTATATTATTATTTTTATTATTTATTATTCATTATTAAAGGGAGGGATATTACATAATGAAACTCCATTTGTAATCTAGAACACCTTGACACACCTATTTCAAAACAGCGATGATCATAGGAAGCTAGCACTGAAGGACAAGCTCAGAAAAATCAAGATGGAGAAGGGAAACACAATACCAAAGTACGTGACCAAGTTCACCCAATGTCAGGATGAGCTTGGAAGTTTCGGTGTTATAGTTGCTGAAGAAAATCTGGCGAGCCTAGGACTTCTATGCCTTCCCAAGGGTTGGCACAGCTACCATGACTCAGTTAATGGGAGGGAGAATCTATTAGAGTGGGAGCGATTGTGGTGTGACTTGGTACAAGAAGAGATTTGACGGAACACCAGAGATGGATCCTCGTCCAAGCATGATGATGAGGAGAATTATTACTTAGCTAGAAAGGTGAAGAAAGGGAAGGGCAAGTCATCCCATTTGAAATAATATTCCATTCAAGGAGACAAAAAGAATGACATGTCTAAGATTAAATATTGTCATTGTTATGACCTGGGACACTATGCTACAAAGTGTCTGCACAAGAAGGCTGATAAGAAGCCCTTAGGGGAGTGGAAGGTGAATCTCTTGCTTCACAATTTGAGCTGGATTTCACCCTCATCGCTTGCATGGTGACATTGGTGATGGGTAGTGTGTGGTACCTAGATAGTGGACCCTCATTCCATATGACAAGAAACAAATATTTCTTTAGTGACTTGGAGGAGAAGTACCTCCATATGCACATAAATATGGGAGACGATGGGAGATATAGTGCAACCGGCATCAGTACCATTACCTTTCATAGGGAGTCTAGTTCTCTGCTCACATTAAAAGATGTCATGTATGTTCTAGGTTTGAAGAATAATTTGGTTTCAGTTGCCATGTTGGAGGATAGTGGCTATGATGTGATATTTAGCAAGGGAAAGGCTTTTCTTCATCACATAGCCTCAGGACAGGTAAAGCGGATCAGGGTTCGAGTGAAGAACCTCTACAAATTGGATGTAGAAGATTGTACTTCTTTGAGCACAAAAGCATAGAAGGTGCAGAGCCGAGACATCGATGAGTTGTGGCATAGAAGATTGGGTCACTTACACAACGGAGCTTTGAAGATCATGTAGAAAATTTCTACAAGACTTCACAAGGGTACACTAGAGCAGAGAGACACATGCAAAGGGTGTACACTGGGTGAGTACACCAAAGCTTCATTTCATGATAAATATAATAGAGCGCAAGTGATCCTTGATAGTGTTCACTCAGATGTGTGTGGATCGTTCTCGACAGCATTCACGTCCAAGCATAGGTATTATGTAATATTTGTTGATGATTTTTCTTGTAATTGCTATATTTTCTTCATGTAGAAGAAAGCTCATACGTTCACTAAATTTTGTGAATTTAAAGCACTCTTCAAGAAAGATATTGGAAGGAAAGTTAAAGCTCTCAGAAACGATAACAGTGGAGAATATGTGTCGAATGAATTCAAGATTTTTTGTGCATCAAAAGCATTCAATGAGAGTTAATAGCACCTCATAAACCACAACAGAATTAGGTGACTGAAAGGAAGAAGATAATTATTGTGGGAGTTGCAAGAGAAATGTTACATGATCAGGGCCTACCATTTCACTTGTGGGCTAAAGTATGCAACACAATTGTTTATTTGTAGAATAGAAGCCCTCATCGAATTCTCAAGATGAGTACACCAGAAGAAGATTTTTCGAGTAAGAAACCAATGTGCCACACTTCAGTATCTTTGGTTCATCAATCTACTCTCATGTTGCCAAGGATGCATGGAAAAAGCTAGAGCCAACAGTTGAGTTGGGTATATTTGTGGGCTACACCGATACAACTTACAATTATCAGGTGTACTTGTCATCCAATAGGATGACAAGTGGTTCACAGAGATGTGAAGTTTGATGAAGAGAAGGCCATGAGATATTCCCTTGAGAGGGAGCTTTAGTTACATGCAGATGAGGAGCTTTTACCTCCAAAGGGAGAACCTCGGTATGATGTGGAGAAGCCACATGTAGAAGAGCGGAGAGTGGAAGCACCCACTCATGCAGAGGCTTACAAAGATGGAAGGAAGCGCACCAGAGAGTCTAACATATTGATGCATGATGATAGAGATAATGTGGGAGAACCCACATCATTACGCAGGCAGATGAGGTCACTAGATTGATACACTGGCTACATGGCTATGATGAGAGAGAGTGTAGAGGTTGAGCCATCCTCATTCGAGGAAGAAATGCAGCAACCAGTATGGGTTGATGCCAAGGTGGAGGAGTATGACTCCATTATCATAAACATTGTTTTGGAAGTGGTCCCAAGTCCAAAAGAAAATTCAGTGATGAGTTCCAGATGGCTTTACAAGGTAAAGCAAGCAGCAGATAGGAGTGTGGAGAAACACAAGGTTAGATTTGTGGCCAGAGTGTTCTCCTAAATGGAGTGAATTGATTATGATGAGACCTTTGCTCCAGTAGCAAGTTACTCTCCAATCGGATCTATTCTATCATTGTCATCCTAGATGGATGGAAGATACATAAGATGGATGTGAAGACAACATTCCTCAACAGTGTGATTGAGGAAGAGGTGTATATTGAGTAGTCGGAAGGATTTGAGACCTTCAACAGAGAGTTCATGTGTGCAGACTCAAGCGAGCATTGTATGGACTAAAACAAGCATCCCATGCTTGGTACAATAGAATTAACAACTATTTCACTGGGTTGGGCTTCGCCAAAAGTGAAGTAGATGCAAACCTTTACCATATTGTGGTTGAAGGTAAATTGTTGATTATAGTATTATATGTCGATGATTTGATTCTAACAAGTGATGAGAAGCTGATAAAATATTGCAAAGAGGATCTTGCAAGAGAATTCGAGATGGAGGACCTAGGGCTCATGCATTACTTTCTTGGCATGGAAGTATGGCAAGGAGATGAGGAACTATTTATCTCTCAGGGAAAGTATGCCAACGAGATATTGAAGAAGTTCCACATGGAGAGAAGCAAACCCATGGAGACTCCTCTCGCAGGTAATTGGAGGAAAGAAGATGTTACTTCAAGTGAAGTAGCGGAGGATACTATTTATAGACAGCTTTTGGGTTCACTTATGTATTTGGTGAACACACGACTATACATGTGTTTTGCAGTTAACCAACTTAGTCAAGGTATGGTTAAGCCAACCAAACTCTATTGGAAGGTAGATAAACATGTGTTGAAATACCTCAGAGGCACCACACAGTTTGGTCTATGATATAAATGGAAAGAGGCAGTGAGGTTGCAAGGATTCACAGATGCAGATTGGGTAGGGAGTCCATCCAACAAGAAGATCACATTAGGGGGGATCTTTAATATTGGGTCAGCAGCAGTTTCTTGGTACAGCAGGAAGCAAAGATCAGTTGCACTCAGTTTAGCATAAGAAGAATACATGGATCCTAGTTAAGTAGCTTGTGAGGCTATCTGGATGAGGAAGATCCTTGTTGGGTTATTTGGTTAGCCAATGGATTTATTGTGACAATCAGAGTTGTATAAAACTCTCTGAAAATCCATTTTTTCATTATCAGTCTAAGAATATCGACATCTGGTATCACCATCTATGAGATGTACATTCCTATAAAGGAGCAGGATGCAAATATTCTAACAAAGTCATTGTCAAGATGCAAATTCGAGTTTCACAAAGACAGGATCGGAGTAGCAAATAATCCCTTTCTTGTTGAGAGGGAGTGTTGAAAATGCAACAATAAAATACTAATTTAATTTTGTCCTTGAATTAAATTTTAATTCCACATCTCATGACAACTTGTAATAGTTAATTAAGTTAATTTAACTTAGTTGGCTCAGTTAATTCAAGTTGAGGGTCTAAATTGAGTCATGTATAGTGTCTCCTACATTATAAGAGCCCTAGTTGAGTTTATTTTGAGTTGTAATCATTCAATTTAGTGTAACTAAGTTAAATTTAGTTAAACTAGTTCTAACTGGTGGAGGAATTAGTAGGAGATCTAGCAGTGGAGTGTAACCTGAGTAATGGGGTGTAACCAACAAGGATCAACCAGTAAACTGAAGATTCATTCATAATTAACTCATGCATGTCAAATCAGAGAAATACCTAGTTGAGATTGGAGTTTCGGGACAATATAATATTAGTTATATAATCATTTGAATTGTACATATGTTGTATGCAATCAAAGGAAGGCCTACGAGGATTGCGCAATTCAAATTTTTGGAATTTCCTAATTAAATATGAACTAATTCCCAAGGAAATTTCGCAAGGAAATAGGAGCTTGGTAGGCAACATAATTGACTAAGTATTGGCTTGAGCTTGTCTAGGAAGCAGTGAGAAAGATTAAGATAGTGCAAAGGTTGCTCAGGCTTGAGAAAAGCATTGTAATCTTCTCATATTTTCTAATTAATGAATTATGCATATAGCAAGGGTTTTTAGTTGTGGATTTCCCCAAAAAATCATTGTGTTATGTGTGATTGAATTCTTTCTCTTTTATGCTTCGTGATTTCATCGATTGTTTATTATTTATATTGATGAGTAGAGTAGATTCAAGTCAATTGTTTTAACATATTACAATCTGCAGTTTTAATCTACAAGGAATTTCTACAATTCAAGAAGAAGCAATAAATTATTTCAGAGGACTATTATCTGCTCGTACAAGGGTGGATAATGCTGATATGATGTGTGGCATCAAAAATTTCCCTCACATGTTTTCTGAGGAATTGAATGGGGAATTATTAAGGCATGTTACACTTATGAGATCCTTGTGGTCCATAACTCTTTCATAAAGGATAAGAATCCTGGCCTGGATGGTTGGACTGCGGAATTCTTCCTTCCTTTTTTTGATTTGTTAAATGTTGATTTAATTAATATGGATGAAGAATATTGTATTTCTAGTGAAATATCAAGATTTATAAATTCTAATTTTATTACTTTTACCCCTAAGTCCTCTCATCTTGACTCTTTCGTGGACTTCAGACCGATCTCTCCTTGCAATATTCGTTGATTGAGGGCTCGGGGGAGTATTTAGCATGATATGAGGCTAGCTCATGATATATATTGACTACTACATTGGAGGTCAATTAATTATATTAATAGAAAATGAAATGACTAGTTTAATTATATTAATAAAAAACTAGATTCTAGGCTAGGTCCCTTACAAAGTTCAGACTGATCTTCATAGTCACTGTATTCATTGGTCTAAAATGCTGACTACGTATGTCTACAACTCTTTCCACCAACAATCCAAACCCTATACCTTCTATAGACTTGAAAAAAGACACCTAGTATTAATATATATTTTACATAGCATAGAAAAAATATATTTTGCCAAACTAACTAACATTGGATGGTCCCTCGGCGAGAGCTTTAGTTGACTGTGTAGAGCCATGGACTTCCTTCTACTAATCCCAATCCATCGTAGTCCACTTTCTCTCAGGCTCCTTTAAAGACTCTGTATATGCGTCGTTGTCCTGAAGCTCATTATTAACATTTCTCCTCCAACTTAGATATCCTTATTTCAATCACAACCATTTTTGTCTTGCTTTCCATCTCCAATTTTTCAGCTTTTCTTTTCAGTGGAATTTGCTTCGTTTCCAATAATTGATTCTTGGTCTGCATCCAATTCTCTCCCATTTCAATCCTCCTGGACACTGACTGAATCAATTGTTCAATAGTTGTCGATAACTGGTCTAATAATGTGTTCAATCACTTGTGCAGAAGATTATGGCCTCATATTCTTGTGCAGAAAATTATTTTATCTTCATAAGCTAGCTAGTTTTTATATAGCACACCAATGATTCATGGGAGTTAGAATTTCTAGCTAGTATTAACCTTGAATATTTAGACCTATATCTCGTAATATTTCTAATACATGTAGCTACGAAAAAACCAGTTCGAGTTGTTGCTATAAGCGAACTACTTCAACATGCCCGGAATTATTAACATTTTCATGCATTGTTCCCTTGTACTATTGTTGATTACCAGTCATATTGTTTGGTTGGTTAAGTGGTGAACCACATTCGAACGTCTTTACTCTAATCTATTATTTGGTGTGGAGCTTGTCCTAGCTTGAAATTATTGTGCTTAGCCTTCTCTGGCCCTCCTACTTGTGTTTATTCCCTGTGTTACTACTATTTTCCGTTCTTTTCTCTCTTTCAGTGTATAGCTCGCTTTCCTGTAATTTAATATAAGACTTATCCTTGCCCTGTTGCTGACATCGACCTGTTTCCTCGTCTTCAATTCACGATTCTCGGAAAAAAACTAATATCTAGCATTAAGTATCAAATATGCTTGACGCCAAGAATCCAAATGCTCCACCATTCTGGGCAAACATTGAACAGAGATTCTTATAGCTTTTCATTGTTTTGAAAAACAAAAAGCATTAATATTAATCTACCCCTTATAAAATTTTATGATAATGAAATAACCTTATAAATTGTGCTTACTTGCTCCCTTCGAAAATGGCATTTCTCTTTTTTTTATAGCTTCAACATAAGTATTCTATCCTCCGACAAGAAGATTTTCTGTAGCCTGGTGATTACTTCAACTACAGAGATATGGAAAAATTCATGGATATGTGTAGAAAATTTTGAAAAAGGGAGAATGGGGTTATCGCACATTTAAAAATGAGAGAGAAAACTATTCTAAAAACACATTGACTTGTGATATTAATGAAATAAATATAACAGCCAATACCTCTTCCCTCCTCAATGTCCCTCCTCAATGATGATACCAACAAATTCATTCCCACTGAAGAATGTTGATGAATCTATTAAATCCTCCATCTCAATGTTATTGTATAACTTTCTTACATTTATCTTCACTTTCTACATCTTAAACCACAGCCCAAATTCAAAAAGAGAAAAACAAATTAAAAGAAAAGGAAATCAAAAAAAAAACGCACAGTAATTATTGAAATAGATAGATAGATAAACATGGCCATGCTTAAATCAATAGAAATAAAAACAAACAGATTCAGATTCCCACAAACAAAAAAACTCCAAAAATCTCCCCTCTATTCTCACCAATACCTCTCCCGCACTCATCTCAAAATCACTACTCCGCTTCATATCTCATCTCACCTCTACTAACAAGCCGCTCAACTTAAAAATAATACCACCCCTCTCCCATACTTGTCACATCTCCTCTCCTCATCTCTTCTCTGTTAACTCATCCAAAAATGTCTCCCCCTCTACCACACAGGTCATATTTAATAGCGAGGAGATTATATGGAGGTTTATTGAATTTTTTAAAATCGTCTGTCATACTCCTGTTAGGCACATTCTAGAGCTTTTGAATTTTCCGATGAATAGGGAGGGGTCGAGTGACTAAAGTTGCTGAAATCCTCTGGCTCTGGTGGTAGTTGGGGCTGAAGTAATTGATTCTATCATTCAGGAAAAGCTAGGATAATTAATCTTGCATTCAAGAAAAGCTAGGATAATTACTCGGCATTCAGAAAAAGTTATGATGTTGTGGTCCTGACTCTTGACTCCTGCCCATTAGGGAGTGAGGTAAACTGCATTTTTACATCATCGTGCCGTGAAAGTCCAGCACACATATTGTACCTCATCCAGTGGGTTATGGTTGGCAACATCAAGTGGTTTTAACATCTAATAAATATAGGGTTTGGGTTTAATAATAAATAAATTTTATTATGTTATAAAGTTTATAAGATTTTAAACTTTTTCGTTAAAATTCTATTTTAATTTTAAACTTTTGGATAAAGAAGTTTTAGAATTAATTAAAAATAAAATATTGATTTTAATTTTAATTTTAATTTATTTAAAGTATTTTTTTCCTATTTTAAAATTAATATGATATTGAATATAAAAATGAATGAGCAGATATGTTTGTTGGGGAGTATGTATTATAATTAAGTTTTTTTAAAATTTAGAAATTCAAATAAGCCTTTTATATTTATTTATTATCAGAGTTATTTTATTAAATTAATATTAAATTTATTTATATAAATTAATATTTTTATAATGGTGTTATATAAATATTTAAATTTGTATATATATATATGAGAAAGTGATTGAGCATTAAAAGTGTTTATATTATATATAAAAATTGTATAATATATTTCTTTAAAAATATATTTAATCTTGAGAAATAATTTTCCATTATTGTGAATGTAAATGATTTTTTTATTCATAATAAATAACTAATTTAAAATTTAATTCCATGGTTGCTTTTGTTGTGAGGTAAATTTTGTTATGTTTGTTTTAGAAATTTTCACTCATGGAAGAAGAAGTGTTTTGGACGACCAATAAGGAAACCAAATCAAACACATAATCTCAAATGTTTCAAAATATGGAAAGAAAAGATGGAGTTTTTGACTCTTAGATACAAAAAATGGGATTTATCTATATGGCCATAGAGGCCCTTTTTTTCAAGGAGCTAAGACAAGAAAACCTAAAAGAAACCTAAAGATAAAGAGGCAGATATGCATGCACATATATTTCCACGAATCAATAGCTTTGATGGGGATGGGCTCCTTATTGTTACTATGAATGCACCTACAATCAATAGGAGGCCCCATATACCATTCAGTTCTCGCAAGCATGCCCCTTGTATGACCAACATCAAAAACCAAATCTTCCATCTTAACCAACATCTTGGTGTTTGTTAGGATTGCATTGCTCATTGGAAAGTTTGCTTTCCACCTAAGTGATCTCTTCTTGAATTGGATAAGTGCTCAAATCCCAGCAACAAGTGGTTGAACTCTCAATTTGAGTTTGAGCTCTAGAGCAGCGTCTCTCGTGGTAGTAACATGCTCCTATCTTGACTTTATCTCTTTGTCGAGGAATGGAAAACAACCAAAAAGATGAGAGGCCTATGGCAGACTTGAATGGTTCAACAAGAGTGGACAAGCCCAAACACAACTCCCTATCCTTGCCGAGACATTCTAGTGGGAGAGCCATCTTGAGGCCTTAAACGTCTACAAGAGAATAACATAAGACAAACCAACGATTAGGGATAAAAATGTATAAATAAAGAGTCTTAACATACCTAGGAAGAGGAAACAATTCAATTAGGCCGCCTTTTCCCTCCTATCATGGAGTTGCCAGACTCACTTACCTAACTACAAATCCATTCTAATAGGAAGGAGATGAAGCACCTATTACAAGCTACAGAGAGTTGTGTGGAATGGAAAGCCCAAAAATTGAGGATTTGAGTTGAATTACTAAAGAAACCCAATGTTGTTGCACTCCATACCAACCTTTTCTGAAAGTAACCTTTTGCGGCATTTGAAGTCTTAACACAATGGTAATTGGTGTCTACTCATTAAAAGATGGATGACTTGATAAGATTGTGCAAGTCATCCTAATACATGAAAACAACACTGAAAGCGATATGAAACCACTAAACATTGTTAGAAATCCCAATTCACACAGGCAACCAAGCTAGCAAATTGAGTGGAGAGTTGGGGAGACCATTTGGGTAATGTGCATGTCTTAAATGAACTCAGAAGGGTGCATGTTGTCACGCCCTACTGGCTCATGGGATGGTGGGGCAGTGGCAACACACTCCTCCCATTTTGTGGAGTTGGTCACCCCATCCACGAAAAAAGCATTGCCATGTTATTTAGATTCGTGATTTTTTTTTTAATTTAAGAGAAATATTAGATTATAAACATGTTCAGTAGTATTTGAATATATATATATATATATATATATATATATATATATACTATATATACCTTATTTCAAAATCCTTACTAAAATACATTATAAAAACTTGTATAATTAGTGGGGGAGGTAGGAGAAGTAGGGGTCTTATTTGACCCCAAGAAAAAAATAGTGTTACAATTCACATGGGGCCTTGGTACAACAACAAATAACTAGGTTGAGTCCTTTGGCCTCTATAAAGGTTGGGAATTTGTGGTGATTGAGTTCTCGTCATCTAACAAGTTATTAATGTGACAAAAATAAGTGTATGCTATAATGGGTCTCCTATTCTACAAAGTAATTATTTAGTCGTCCCTCATTTTGATCACTTGGATCTCAAACATGTATATAGACACTTAAATACAGTCGTCGACATGCTGGCGAAAAGAGGGCCCTCTTTAGGCCAAGGCAATATAGCAATATGTCAGGATATTTTAAAAAATCCATTATTCCCTAATGATCATCAAAATTCAAGATCGCATGGCCAGAACCATGGAGTAAGCCTCACTCAAGCCTTTAATTCTTTCAATCTTGAGGATGTTTGCTCTGCACTTGGATCATTTCTGAGTGCACATTCTTAGGCTCTTAGACTTGGTGGATCGGGAGTCTCACACTTTGTGGCTACAAAAATTTGAAATATACCTATGGTGGCACTCCATTATAACAAGTGGATGGCACTCATAAACCGTTGATGTCTAGGGTGGTACATGTCCTTAATTTGTCCTCAATAGTAGTTAGATAATTCAAATTTGGAAAAGATGGATTCCTATTCAAGTAGAGATATGGAGTTAATATCGTTATCAAGTTTCTCGTATCTCCATTCTTATCACCACCCTTTTGAAGATATTGGATCTGGTGTGGATTTGTTGTTTCTATCCAGTGTGTGAAAAATCCTCCATAATAATTATTTATTAGCTTCTCGGGTTTTCTCGAATCTTTATGGGAATCAATATCTCTCTGGTAATTGGCTTAATTTGGTTGGAATTTCATCTATCATCACTTTGTTTTATTTTATGGATATGGTTGAGCCCTCTCAAACTTTGACGCTGCCTATGAACGATTCAAATATTGTTAAGATATTGGATGGTGCCAAAGCTTTATTGGAAGCACGCCAAAGATAGGCTGATACGATGGACAGATAGTGTCAGTCCTTCTAGCTTCTTCTAGAGGAAAAGATTTTGTGTCACTTTAGTGACATGGAACCAGTTCTAAATTATTTTCGTGAGGAAATTTCTTCCCTCAGTGCTCAGGTGGCAGCACTGGAAAACATCATCTCTAATTATTTCAATATGGGTGCATGTGATTATGGCTTTAGTGACGTTCCTTTGCAAAGGAAATTTTGACACCCTCTTGATGATTACCATTTGGGCAATTGTCGTAGCTCATGTCTCTTTCAATGATTACCGAAACTTCTAATTTTTAGAAATATTTGCTAGTTCTTGGGTGCTTCTGTTGAGTATAAAGTGATGAGGTTTTTTTTATGCAAGAATAACAGACCCAATCATGCCTTTTTGAATTTAAGCCTTGTTTTGGGTGCTTCTGTTGAGTATAAAGTGATGAGGTTTTTTTTATGCAAGAATAACAGACCCAATCAT
>APFE031025988.1:34045-56916 GCA_000404065.3 Pinus taeda
ATATATATAAATTATTTCAAGATCCTTATAATAACACACATAAGGAATGGTGGGAGCACTAACTTACCAATCTTTGTCATGATGGATCATAACTCCACTTGTAGGGGCATTGCACCACCCTTTCTTCTTTGATGCACCCTGTGGGAATTACTCAACCCTCTTCATGTACTTCATCATGTTAGGGGAGTTTGTACATAGGTGAATCTAATGGTTTGGCACAAAATTTAAACATTTTGGTACATGTTACAAGGAACTTCATTTTACTTGTTTGTTCCTTTAACATTGTAGAAGTCTCAAACATGCACCATGGGGATCTACGAGACACTCACGGTTCCTTTTTTTAGCATGATAATGCAATTAAGGAAATGCCTTGAGACATGGATGATTTAGCATATAGATTGACTACATTGGAATTCAATTAATTATATTAATAAAAAATGAAATGACTAGTTTAATTATATTAATACAAAATAGATTATGGGACAGGTCCCTTAAAAATTTCAGAATGATCTTCATAGTCATTGTATTAATTGATTTAAAATGTTGACTACATATGTCTGCAACTCTTTCTACCAACAATTCAAAACTTATACCTTTTATAGACTTGAAAAAAGACACCTAATATCAATATATATTTGCATAGCATACAAAAAACTATATTTTGGCAAACTAACTGACATTGGATGGTCCCTCTGTGCTATACAGAATTTATACCTACGGATAAGCATATCTTCCCTAAGTGGGTAGTTACACTTAGAACAACTGAAGTAAATATGTTTAACATTTTCCTACAATAAGCAGATAAGATAAAAGAACCTACTTGTGATCCTTCGCTTCCTTTGATCTCCTTTGAGTTGCTCCCTTCGCTCCCGCTCAAACTGAATTCGCTCAATTGGTACCTACCAACATAAACAGAAGATGACAACAATCAAAGAATATGATCAATTTATTGTAAACAAATGGAATCAAAAACATTTGAACATACATTCATCATAGATATAGACAAAAGTATTGGAAAAGGAACAAACAACTTTATTGATTGATAGAAGGAGAAGTTACACGCAATGTGGTTTGATCTTGTGTCACATATCCAGCTTAGTCCAAACCGTCATCACACCAATAGAAACATCAATCCAATAGCACAACATTACTTGAAAATGATTTCAAGTCTCTAAACCAACAATATTTCTCCATAATATCCAAGCTCCTTTGGCTCTATGATGGGAGGCCAATTTATAGATGAATGCAAGTGGTTTTGTCATTAATATGGCATTGAATGGTTTTCCATAATTAGATGATTAGTTTCCATGTTCAAAGGGATGAGAGGATATAGGATTAGATGATCAAAGGCTATCCTAATTCGAGCTCATCTTGATAGGATAGGAGTTGGGTTCCTTCTAGAAGGCTCCAGAAAGGAGGAATATACTTAGGATCCAATGAACATTTCGAGGATTCTCACCCAGCAGAAGCTTGAGTGGGCTTAGGTGCTCTGCAACGCAGCCTTGAATGGGGCTACTTGCTCTGCAAAGCACTTATCCCTGACCAGGGGTGCGCTAGTGACCCAAGGAAGCACTTCAGCAGGGTTTGAAGTCAGGAAAATCTCATGGATGAAAGCACGCAATGAGGTGGCATGTCTAGGGCATGTAGCAACTGAATTAAGGTTTGATAGACCATGTTTACACTAATTTGATCGTCGAGAGTGATGTGCCCAAATAGACATGTAACCGCTTCCCCCTAAAGCATGAAGTCAAAAATGATAATGTTGAGTGATATGCTTTATGATGTGATGAGGAGGATCTGAAGCAGACGGTGATCTGCATCAATTACAATACATAATATCGCGATATCTTTGAATTTTTCATGAATTGCTGAGAGAAAGCATACTCATGCTCAGCATATAAACTTTTCATTACATGTACATAAATCATATGGTTGTCCACAGATATAGATCCATGATAAGATGACTATCTATGTAAAGCCATTGTACAGATGATTTAGTACTCTCCTAAAACCGTAGCCCGAATGGATGAAAATAGATCCGGGGTCCTCTATCTCATCCAATCGTTTGCTCAAGTACAATTCTAACCATGAGAAAATGTGATCTGAAGTTGAACATGGGAAGACACCGTCTGATTACCATCCAATGATGTAAGTTGTTAACAGACACGAGAGAAATCGCCAATTATGATAATGATTCTCAAGGTACTACATTACATTCTGCATGGTGTGAATAGATGTTTTGATGTCGAACACCATACAAAGTCTTTTGGTCGAAGGCCTGTGATGTCAACATGTGGCCGGAAGCAAGAAACTTGCCATTGATGTACGCAAGCCTCAAGGTACTAGAAGGGTGTTTCTAAGTCAACTTCCTGAATAATGTGTTGATGTCGACAAGAAGCGACTCGTCGCAGGAGGGAGTTGATGTATCCCCCATCAATGACACGAAACGAGTGTAATGATTTTGAAGACAGAATGTGATTGATGACACAATGTTCAGGAATGACGGTCATGAAAATGAAAGTTTATGAGTATTGCAAAGGATGAAGTTTACTAAGTGACTTCTCTTAAACATGTCGGCGACACTGAATGAATTGGAAGCATTGACCCAAAACCAAAGTGATGGATGGTGTGATAGACCATAGGTATGATAACCATCAAGAAGATAACCCAACCCAAATAGTCACAGAGATGAAGTGAAAGTGTCATGTTCAAGAGCAACTTGCTACCATAAAGTGATTTATCCCTTTTCCCACTTTCCCCAGTCATTGTTGACCAGTACCTCTTTATTTTTTAACAAGATTGAGGAGGATAACATATACTTGATGTATAATTCTACCCTTTAGGTGAATCCATCGCTATGTGATGTTTTAACGAGTCTAGCGAAGGTGAAACTCGGTCTTGTCATGATGGACAAATCTTTGCTATTTGATGCTTTAACGAGTTTAACAACAATGAGAACTCGGTCCTTTTCATGTTTAGAGAGCTTGAAAAGCGACAAAAAGAAAACTCCACAAGTTCTTTTTCATAAATTTGTCTCTCAAGTCCGAAAAAGCGTAAAATAATACAAGATAGAACCTATTGACCATGTTCGATCAACGTATTCCTTTTTCGTAAGTAATCTATCTTAGTCCGGAAAAGGGTTAAACTTATACTAAGTAGTTGTCGTTTCCAATCCGTTTACGAGCTAAAAAGGACAAGCGCCCGACAATATTTTCATATTTTTTGAGTCTGGAAAGAGCTGAAAGAGGACTCTAGGGGGGTTCCTTTTTCGATGTTTAACAAAGCTCAAAAAAGAGATAAAAGTATACTCTGTGGTCAAAAGTACATTTACGATCTTGCACATCAAATTCACTATGTCAGTTGTAAACCTGCTCAAAGAACCACCAAACGGATTAAACATACATGTTTCATTGGTGAAAATAGGTAAAAACTATAGTTTATTCATTTAATGAACATGAAATAACCATAAAACAAGAATTTACCAAGTCATTTTACCATTTGACATTTACCATTTAGTTTTGTTCTCTAAACCAGTTTTTTACCTCAAACTTTAGCAGCTGATTGCGAGAGATTTTGTGGATCATTCTTCGTGTCGTCAAGACCAGGTAGGAGATCTACCTCTTCTCTTTCATTAAAGGTCATTCTTTTTCAATTTCAAACAAAATTTTAGGGTTTTGGGGTCCCTAGGGTAAATATATCATACCTTAGGATCAACGCACCCTTATGCATCAAAAACTGCACTGCAGAGTAGTCAAACAGAAGGGAAACTGCTCTGCATCGCACTTACTAAATATCAGGGGTGCATTAGGCATAGTTTAGACATTTTATTCATCATTTCTGCCCAAAATATCTTCAGTTTTTTGCATGAAATGGATCCTAACTAAGCCTATGGTGTGATTTCAGACTTTGATTGGATAGGAATGGCTATCACATGGCGCGAAAGAGAACATGAAGAACAAGATATGGTTTCCCTAAATGATCATGGTGTTGAGGCCCTCAGAGATTGTGGGTTACTCAGATATTTCAGGTTATCTGGGATGAGGCAACAGTTAGAACTATTTCAGTTCTTGTTTCATTCATTGGATCCAACGGAACGGGTTTTTCACATAAGGGACAAAGTGCTCCCTATATTGATCGATGATATTTACTTTCTCACAGGATTGTCGAGACATGGTGCCCCCATTTCTCTTTCAAGTTCTACCCGTGGGGGTGAATCAGTAAGGGACAACATTCGATAATTGCGTCGGCCAGGTACATAACCTAGCAAAGATGGAAAGATAAACATCAAGGATGTTGGTGATTTTCCCTTGCGAACGATCCTCTTTACTATCACAAAGTTGGCCAGTAGCATGACACTTCATGTCGCAAATAGATCATACATGCAGTATGTGCTCGAGTGTCTCGAGCCAGCTATGTTCAACTGGTGTGAGGCAGTATTCTCTTTGATGAAAGAGCAGCTGACTAAAGTAAAAAGCAGTAAGACGAAAAATATCAGTTATGGATCGATCTTGATCGCTTTTATTTTGGAGATAATTTCATTGATGCAACCTGATCATGTGACACTGAATTTAGCTAGTCCTAGAGATCCACGGATGCAAAGATGGGTAGAGTTGATGGATAGCCATGCTGGTCAGTCATCAATCTCATTTTATACTGCATTCTTCAGTTGGCTCCCTCGACAACATATTGTCATAGAGGAGCATCCATATGCAAGGATGGATTTTCGTGGAGATCCAGATTTGAGATTACCAGTGGGTGCTCAATGGAGTGCTATAGGTAAATTGTTTTAACCATGTATTTTTTTTTTTGAGTTTTTACATGTTTTTGTGTTTTTTGATGTTTCCAAGACTAAACTAAAACAGTTCTCATGTATACAGATGTTGGCACTGTTCGACCAATGGGTCATCAACAGGAGGTGGATGAACTAGCAAGGAGAAATGTCGGAAGAGCAGTTCTCCAGCATTTAGATCTGATCGAGACACTGGCGGAGTTGCAGCATCATATAGAGGGGTTAACCCTCAGTATACTGGATGTTCAGATCGAGGAGTTACCCGATGAGACTATAGCGCCATATTATTGGTGTACCTAGCCGTTGGATGAGGTTATTGTGCATGATAGCTCAAGAAGTGACCTGTTATCGTGAGCATCATTAGATCTACTTAGGATGATTTGCTGTATGCATTTTGAGGTTTTGAGGTCATATGACCAACATGTCTTGGACACAATTTTTTGTAAAAACTTTGAACATCTATCTATTTTACTTTCAATGTTTTTGTATGGTTATGTGTAATCCTATTCAACTGTTGATGTGAATTGAAAATTTTCTCTTTACATATGTCGTAAATGTCTGTTTAACACGTAATTCGCTAAAGAATTAGTCAATATCTTAAAGTTTCTAGAAATGTGTTGATATTGAATGTAATCAAAATGTCTTTCCAAGAGACGAACTCTAAGGAATATACGATGAGTAGTTGGATTTCGGATGGCATAAACTTCATAAGTTTTAGTACAACAAGTTATGAGTCTAGCCTAATGATGATTCGGCAAATGCCAAGTGAAATGGAATCAGAGAGGAATTCGATCAATGCGCTATACTCAGCGATATTTTTTGTAGAACGACTGATACAAATCCCTTGAAAACTCACTAACTTTCCACTTGGAGCGAATATGGCCCATGCTGCAGAGGATAGGTTCTACATACTACAACTAGCACCATCGACATAACCAACAAATGGTTCCAAATATTCTGACATCTGCAACAAATGCAAAGTGGATTACTAAGCACATAAAAACTCTAAAAGTCACACTACAACACACACACGCAATCAAAGTATATATACAGTGTTTTTACTACACACAATCAAGCATAGTAACATTTAAGATACAGCCCGTTTTTGGGCTGCAACAATGGAATTCCATCAAAATCAACCAACTCGTAAGTGCCTTTTGCCAAAACACGCTTGACAATGTAGGGGCCCATCTATAGTGGTTCAAATTTTCCTATTCCTAATTTATTGGCTTCCTGATCATAAATCAAGACCAGGTCTCCATCTGTAGAATATGTGAGGCTTGACGTTGCGGTCATATTGCACCTTAATTCGTTTCTTATGTGCTTCGTTGGCTAATGCGGCTTCACGACGTGTTTCATCTAGATGGATGAGTTCTAAGAAATGTGTGTCATCATCAGAAGTGTCAGGTAACAAGTCAATTGCGAGTTTTAGTGATGAAATCTCACATTGTATTGGTAAGATTGCCTCAAGACCATACACCAATTGGAAAGGTGTGAATCCATTTGCATTTCTTACTGAGATTTGGTAAGCCCACAAAGCTAAGTATAGGATCAAATGCCAGTTTCGTTTGTGAACTCCTATCATTTGTTGAAGCATTCGCTCAAGGACTTTATTGATGGCTTCTACTTGTCCATTAGCCTGTGGATAATAAGGAGTAGAATTATCATGTGAGAGTCCTAACTTGGTAGTTAATTCAGTCATCATGTGATTGCGAAAATGCGAACCATGATCTGTAACTACATCTTGTGGTACACGAAACCATGCAACCACATGGTTGAAGAAAAAAGTGCAGTTGTCTTACCACTGTTGTTTAATGTAGGCATTCCCTTAGCACATTTCGTAAAATAGTCAACGGCGACAATAATATACCCATGCCCCCCGGCCAAGTGAGGGTTACATGTCATGAAATCAATGCCCCATTTTTCAAATGGTCCAACAGCGATGATAGGATGCAATGGTGCAGGTGGTAATCGAGTCTTACGGTCAAAAATCTGGCATGCATAACAACTACTGACAACAATAATGCAATCATTAAATATGGTAGGCTAGAAGTAAACAACACGGAGAATTTCTGTGTGGTAGCATAATTAGATAAATGTCCACCACAAGCACCAGAATGGAAATCATTTAGAACTTTCTTAGCCTCCTCATGTGTGAGGCACCTACGAAAAATCGTATTGATACGTGACGGTAAAGGGTGTCGCCAATGATCAAATAATCTTTGGCTTGATATCGAATACGTCATTGTTGCGAGCGAGAGGTATCGGACCAAAAAGTTTGGATTTGGAGATAGATCAGTATATATCCATACCAAGGGTCAGATGACGAGATCAGAAATAGAGACTCATCCGGAATTGATGGTTCCATTGTTGAGTCGATGGCAGTAGAGGGATGGTCACAAAGAAGCTTGGCAAGAACTAGAGATTTCTTTTACTTGGATTTGATGAATTCCAAATCAAATTCCTGCAAAATGACGATCCATTTGGAATATTTTCCCCCCAGCAATTGACATGACAAGATGTATGTCATAGGGTTGCAATCTAAAATGACAGTGGTTTTTCAGAGCAGGATAGAATGGGGAAATATTTGTACAGCTTGAACGGAAGCCAAAGATAGCTTCTCCATGTAAGAATACTTAACTTCCATATCATTGAGATTACAACTCAAATGATAGATCATATGTTCAATCCCATCTTCTTCTTGGACTAAAACCATAGTAATGTGAGATACAGGAAATAGTCATTTTGATAATTAGGGGAATACATTAATGATGCTCAGATCAGGGTATCTTTAAGAGCATCAAAGGAAGCTTGCGCAACCTGGTCCCAATGGAAGGGAATTCCCTTTTTTGTAAGACGAGTAAATCCCTTAGCCATTTCGGCATAGTTGGGAATGAATCCCTTTAGAAATTTAGCCTTCCCTTGGAGTCCCTATAACTGAATTAAATTGGAAGGTGGAGGCAGATCAAGAATTGCCTTAACTTTCAAGGGGTCGAGTCGAATTCCTTCTTTGGACACTTTGAAACCAAGCAAATGACCAGAACCAACACAAAATACACATTTATGTGGATTGAGTCGAATTTTGTAGTGTAGCACCGTAAAAAGATGGCTCTCAAATGTTGCAGGTGATCAGCCCATTTCCGTGAATGAGCAAGTAAGCCATCTAGATAGGTTTGAATGATGTGTTTGATGTCGTGGAAGGCATAATTCATTGCCCTCTGAAAAGTTTCCCTAGCGTTCTTCAAACCACTAGGGAGTTTCCTATATGTGAATGTTCCCTAGGAAAAAATAAAGGAAGTTTTAGATTGGCCTTATGGATGGATATTGATCTGATTATGGTAGGAAAATCAATCCATAAATGAAAATATTTCACATCCAGCACATTCATCAATTATCTGGTCGATAAAGGGAGTGGGATCGTTGTCATTTGGACAAGCATGATTAACATCCCTATAATCAACACACAATTGTATTATTCCTTGTTTCTTCATGACAGGAACAATATTGGAAACCCAATCGGTAAGAGGAACAGGGTATATGAAACCAGCATGCAAAAGTTTTTCAAATTTTGCTTTTATGGCAGTAGCCTTCTTCGGATGAACAAGACAGAGGCGTTGTCGTACCGGCTTGACATCAGGATACATTTTAATCTTGTGTTCAACTATACTAGAATCAATACCTGGCATTTCCTCATATGTCCAAGCAAATATATCGCGGAATTCACGAAAAAGAGCATGATAAGTTTCAAGTTCTGATGGAGAACAAGATTTGCCAACATGGATGTTTTCTACAATTCCAAGCTTGGTCGAAATATCAATAGAAATGGTTTCTTCGATATTCAATAAGTTTCGTTTTGAATTGATTATGTTTATAAATACAGAATTCGAAAGGAAATCAATGATTGAAGGGTGAATTAGTTCATTTGGAATATCTTCTATGTGATCTCAAAGATGGGATCGATGATGATAATCTTCCCATGGTTCTTCTTCTGTCATCAGTGATTGGATGATTCCTTCATCATTAGAAAATGTATGTGAAAAAGGATCAGAGGAAGTACCATATTCTAACTAACGATCAACCCATACAATCGGTGATGATGGATTTGGATTTGTTGCGCAAGCCAAAAAGATTGATTTCTATGCGAGCTCAATTGGGCTTGGCGGCATGGTTTCATTATGCATATAAACTTTGGAATTATTGGAAATCTTCCATGAGTTAGATGAAGTGGAAGATATCATGTTATAGGTCTCAACTTTTGAACTTCCGCCGTTTGTGATGGTGACAATAGCGAAAAGGTGCCCATTAGGGAAGAATCTTTGAATAGACCTACTCCAATGTTCTGAAGAGATAGCGGAGGTCCGTGAACTAACTGAATGCTTCCAATTTCCTGTGAACTAGAGGCAAAAAAGGCGAGTTGATTAATTACTATGATTATGCCTTTATGAGAGAAATCGATCATACAAAAGTATGTCGAAACCACAGCAGCCATAGCGTAAACCCATGCTCTTCCTAGTAAAGTATTGTAGTCAAGGGGTCCGTCAACGACCTCAACTTCAATAGTTACATTTTTTCCCCATAGTTCTATCTGCAGGTTACTTAAAATTCCACAAGGTGCATAAGTGCGACCGTCAAAAGCTTTTAACGTCGTAGGTGATCGTGACAAAGGTGGTGAGCCAAGTCTTTTCCAACAATTCATTGACATGATACAAGTAGATGAACCTTTGTCAACAATGGATCGGTGAATGAGGTGATTCAAAGCATTTATTTGGATCAATAATGCTAACTGTTCCGTTGAATGTAGATTTATGAACAACTCCCTTAGGCCATTTTATTGTTAACTCCGGTGCAATGGGTGGTAGAATGGAGTCAGACGAAGTCGAAGTCGAAGTATTGGATTGATCTATAGCCTGTTTATTCGACGACAACGATGGATTACCGTAATATTTACTTCGTGTAGTCACCAAAACATCAGTCTTAAGCTTAGTGGCGGATAGCATAAGCACTTGTGAAGTGGAAGCATCATCTGTAGCAACCAAATGAGTCTCTGGGTTTGGAAAAGGGTCTGTCAACACAGCGGATGTACTAGAAGTCTTAAGAAGTTTTGAGACTTCAGATCGGTGAGGACAGTCTCACATAAAGTGCTCCTCATTACAAATTAAACATGGGTAACAAGGTTTCCTAGACAGAGAAGAGGAATCAGATGATTTCTCTTGAGCGGGAGAATTTTGTTTCTTTTTTGTTTTCCCCTTTTCTTGCTTCTAGGTTTCTTTTAATTTTTACCTTTGTCAGCTGACACGGCATTTATTTCAGAAGAAAGTGTATTATGAAGGGTATTAGAGGTTTGGTTTGAAATAGCAAGTGTTTGACTAGATGGTCTACTTGTTGTTTGAGTGCTTGAAGAACCTATCACACCGTCACCGGCATGAGAGTCCTTACTGGATGGAAGTGGTGGAATAGTAAAAGCTAGTCTAGGTGCATTTGGAATCTTATCATAGAGCATGCCAGACTCGGTGTAAATCAAGTCTAAGTATTGGGCACGAGCAATTACTTGCTCTTCAGTAAAAACTTCTCCTTTAGCCACATCCTCGTCGATAGATGGAAACAAGGATTTAATAAACCACTCGGCTAAAAGCTAATCAGGAACAAGAATTTTGACCATTCGACAACGACGACGCCCTTCATGAATATGATCAAAAATGTGAGTAGCAAGGGTCTATTTAAAGTTGGTCAACAGTTCCGTTCCATTTTCATATATGATGGGTATCTGGAAATGGGTTAAAAATGTAGTGGCTAAGGCTGTGAAGTTGTCGAATGAAGCTCATGATAATTCAATATACCACTTTGCAACTGGACCAGTGAGCGTTCGTTGGAAAAGACGTAGTCTTATTGAATCATCATTTAGGGAGCTAGATGAACACCATAAATGAAAAGTCATAACATGATTGGATGGACCTTCTCCAGGGTTTCCATTGAACTTAGGAATATCATAAGGCAATTTGTGTGGAACCACTGGCCACCAAGCTGACTAAAGAATGGGATCATTGGTAAGCCGATTTAAATTCGGTAATTCAAGTGTTGTGACAAAAGGCAATTGTCGGTTTAGGTCGGGTTGAGCGTAACTAGGATAAGATGGAATTGCCTGGGCAATAGGCCTTTGCATATCAGCATAAGGAATCTGTTGTTGGTACCTTGATAGGGGTAGGTTTGTTGAGCATATCCAGTATAAGGTTGTTTTTTAGAACCAAGATAAATTTTTTGTTGACCAAAACCAGCATAGGCTTGTTGACCAAAACCAGCATAGGCTTGTTGACTAGAACCTGGGTAAGCTTGATGTTGACCAAACCCATCATAGGCTTGTTGACCAAGTCCAAGATAAGTTTGGTACTGTTGGAATTGTTGTTGTTGGTATTGTGGCTGCCACGGTTGTTGATACACCCACCAATATAAGTTTGACTAGGTTGTGGATAAAATAGACTAGTATAAGTCTAAGTCATCCTAGTTAATGGTAAACTGGCCTGAAGTTGTTGGATTTCAGACACAAACGGTTGTTGTAAAATGGCCTAAGAAGACTGAGTCTGTAGACCTAAAACATGAGGGTAAGAGGTTAAAGGATCAGCGTGCAAAGGTTGAGATACAATCAACTAAGCTTGCCACTGTGGTAAAGTCGTAATGACAGGCATAGTAGATATGGATGAAACATGTTATATTGGTTGTGATGAATACACAAGCCTTGGTTGAACAGCCATTGTAGGCAACCATTGACAAACAGTCATTCCAGAATAAGTTGGACCTAAAGATGATGGTATACTACTATATGGTGGCCCCTAAAGTGATGCAAGAGCATCCAGACTTAGCCAGCAATGTGCTTATATGTTCACATGTTGTGGCTAACAAGAGATGAATTTCATTGACTTGAGTGGTCAAAAGTCAGTTTTAGTAGAGAGGGTTGGATCTCTCGAAAATTATCTTTACTTCATTATTGTAATAATTAAAATATTGTATTATTTTTAGACTAAGGGATAGGTTTTTAGCATAGGTGTGTAACAGAGCTTAAGAATAGATATTTTATTGTTAGATTGATTAAATTAGAGATCGAGTTGTTAGTGCAGTTAGAATAGGGTTTGACTCATAAAAGAAAAAAGAATGTAATGGAGAAGGATTAGCTGAGATGATTGAGAATTGAGTAAGTAAGCAAGAGTTTGAGTGACAGATAGGATTTTGAGATTAAGACAGAGGTCAAATAAATTGTTGTAATTGATCCGAGGGAGGCAAGACTCTCTAACTTCTATTCTATTGAATAAATTGATTAAGTGTGCAGTTATGTGATAATCCTGGTGCAAAATCTCATTTACATCTGTGTATCAGCGTTCTGGACCCCAAACGGTATTTTCTTTGTTTTCACGCTTTAATTATAAATCTCAGCGTTTATGTGTTCATCGTTAGTTGCGATCATTTAGCGTTAAAGGTTAATCTTTGGATTAAGCACTAAACCTTCCTTAAGTGCTTTATTAAAGTTTGACTCTAAGCACGTGGGTTGTATTGGATGAGCGAGAAGCGGTATATCGTGTGCCTTTCAAGTGGTAAGTGGTAATATTCCGAGTTTGCGTGATTAACGTTAGAGCTCGAGGTGTGGCAAACGGAGGAGAGAGAAAATAACTTTTCTCGCATACCTCCGAAGTGATACATATCATGCTTGAGTCCGCGCGAGATTGCGTGAAGACTATTAGATCGAACAAACAGATCGATGGCGGAAAATCAACGAGCTAGTTAGTGATCAGGGTGAGCGATAACCGTTAGATATGGAGAGAGGAGATCAACGGTGTAGAGTGAAGCACCTGTTAAAAAGGGAAAGTCAAGTGGGACTGATAGTGTTTAGTGGAAAAGCGAGACCCTCAGGAAAAAGTAAGCCACGTACATAATCCATTTAACTGCATCTGATTGGCTATAAAGAAGCCATTAATCGATTTTTAAGACTACCACCTTATTTTGTCAACCTCCTGTGTCATTTTTGGTATCAGAGCACAGTGATTGAGTTTTTTTGCAGTAAACATGCCACCGAGGAGAGGAGTTGGCATAGGTCGAGGAAGACCTGAAGCAAATGTAGTTCTACTGGAGGAGATCCGGATTCTGCGTACAAGGATGGACACAATGGAGACTGCTCAGAGGAGAGCACCTAATGAAGGAGTTGTCAGTGCTACAGAAGAATCTTCTAAGGAAGAAGAAGAGGAGGAAAATGAAACTACCAAAGTTATCAAGATGTTGGCTAGAGTAGGTGGAAAACCAAAGGTGGAAATTCCTATGTATGAAGGGAGTCTCGATGCAAAAGAACTGATGGATTGGATCAGTTCATTGGACAAATATTTTGACTATTAGAAGGTTGATGACAAAAAGAAGGTGAAATTTGCAGTTACCAGATTGAAGGGTCACGCAGCTATCTAGTGGGATGAACTACAAACATCTAGAACAAGAAAAGGAAAGTCCAAGATAAAGAAATGGGATAAAATGGTGAGTAAAATGAAAGCTAAATTTATGCCAAAAGATTGTTAGTTAAATCTTTTCAAATAGTTAAAGAATTTAAGGCAAAAAGGAATGTTTGTCAAAGAATATACATAAGAGTTTTATAGGTTGAGTATTAGAGCAGGACATGCAGAGGATGACATGGAGAAGGTAGCCAGATACATCAATGGCTTGAGATATGACATATAGGATGATATCAGCTTGTTGAGTCTAAAGACAATTGAAGATGCCTATCAAGCAGCTTTGAAAGTAGAAGAGAAGATGTTGAGGAAACAAAATCATAGGAACCAAGGGAAAAGTTCAGTAAGAGGTAGAGGAACTACCAAACCAAGGTTTCAGCAACATCAGAGTGAAGCAGGAAGTTCAAGTAGTAGACCACCACAGAGAGGAGACTTTAATAGAGGAAGATTTGTACCCAGAGGAAGAGGTCGAGGAAGAGATATTCAGTGTTATACATGTGGAGAATGGGGAAATGGATCATGGGACTATCCTCATAATAAAGCAACAAGTCAGAGGAATGTGAATTTGGTTGAGGCAAAGCAAGAAAAAACTCAAATTGCAGACAAGGAAGAATCCCCTGAAGTAGGAGAATCCTTGTTGTTGAAAATGGTATTTCTTAAGGCATAGAAATAGACTGGAGAACCAGCTCAGAGAAAGAGTTTATTCAGGACTACATGCAAATCCAAAGGTAAATTTTGTAAAGTGATAATTGACAGTGGAAGCATTGATAACCTTGTTTCTACAGAAATGGTGGACAAGCTAGGATTAGTGAAGACAGTACACCCTACTCCTTACAAAGTGTCATGGTTGCAGAAAGGACATCAGATTATTGTGACAGAACAATGCAAGGTAGAGATATAGATTGGTACTTATAAAGATGTGATAATGTTTGATGTAATGCCAATGGATGTATGCCATGTATTGCTAGGAAGACCTTAGTAATTTGATAGGAAAGCTATTCATTATGGGAGGAGAAATACTTATACTCTAGAGAAGGATGGAAATAAACATACATTGTTGCCATTAAAGGATGAAGCTGACAAAGGAGCACCTGGAAATAGCGTTATGTCGATGAGTAGAAAGGAGTTGTTGCAAGAGGTTGGAAAAGGTGAAGAAATGCATTTTGTTGTCATATGGAGACCTAAGGTAATTTTGACTTCCACAAACTTAGATGATTTACCTAAAGAAATCAAAACTCTGTTGAATGATTTTGCTGATATTATTGTGGATGAGTTGCCAAATGCATTGCCACCAATCAGGAGTATTAGTCATCATATTGACCTAATACCAGCAGCAAGGTTGCCAAACAAAGCAGCATATAGATTAACTCCTCAAGGGAATGCAAAAGTTGGAAGACAAGTGCAAGAACTAATGGATAAGGGAATAATCAGATAAAGTCTTAGTCCATGTGTTGTACCAATAGTACTCAATCCAAAGAAAGGAGGTGAATGGCGTATGTGTACAGATTCCAGAGCCATAAACAAGATCACTATCAAGTATAGATTTCCTTTAGCACGCATGGATGATTTGATGGATTGTTTGTGTGGGTCAAAGTATTTTACTAAAATAGATCTGAAGAGTGGATATCATCAAATAAGAATTAGAGAAGGAGATGATTGGAAGACTGCATTTAAAACAAACAGTGGGTTGTATGAGTGGTTAGTGATGCCTTTTCGACTCACTAATGCACCTAGCACATTCATGAGATTGATGAATGGAGTCTTGAAGGAATATGCAGGCAAGTTTGTAATTGTTTATCTTGATGATATTCTAGTTTTTAGTAGAAGCAAAGAAGAACATATGGAGCATCTTAATTGGTTTTAAGAACTCTGTATAAAGAGAAACTACTGATAAATCTAAAGAAATGTAGTTTCATGAAATAAGAATTAATTTACTTGGGATTTGTAGTGTCTAAATAAAGTTTGAAAATGGATTCAGAGAAAGTCCAAGCAATTTGGAACTGGCCTATTCCAAGGAACATATTTGAGGTAAGAAGCTTTCATGGTCTTGCAAGTTTTTATAGGAAATTTATCAAAGGTTTTAGTCAAATTTGTGCACCAATTATTAAAAAAATCAAGGAGACTAATCAGCCATTCAAGTGGACAGAAGCAACAGACATGAATTTTAAGTTGTTAAAGAGGAAAATCACAGAGAAACCAGTTTTTTCTTTACCTGATTTTGAAAAAGTATTTCAAGTTGAAACAGACGCTAGTGGAGTTGCCATTGGATCAATTTTGAGTCATGAGCAGAGACCAATAGCATACTTTAGTGAGAAACTAAATGAAGCTAAGAAGAATTATTCTTCTTATGATAAAGAATTTTATGCTATTGTGCAAGCTTTAAAAAAATGGAGACATTATTTGCTACGAAAGGTGTTTATATTGTATTCTAACAATCATGCATTATAGTTCATAAACAACCAGCCAAAATTGAACCAGAAACATGCCAAGTGGGTAGAGTTTTTACAGAGCTTTACTTTTGTGATAAAACACACAAGTCGTAAGTTGAACAAAGTTTTTGATGCTTTAAGCAGGGTAAATTTCATTGTGCAAGAATTAAGAGTTGGTATTGTAAGATTTGAAGAAATGGTTGATATGTATAAAGATGATGCAAATTTCAAAGATATTTATGCAGTTGTACAAAATCCAATAGTTCATAAGAGAATTCAATGGTTAGATTATCTTATCCAAGAAGGTTTACTATTTAAAGGTAACGAATTATGCATTCCCAAATGTTCCATGAGGGAAAACATAATTAAGGAGAAACACAGTAGAGGACTATCTGGTCACTTTGGACAAGGCAAAACCTTTGCTCAGGTAAATGCTTTTTACTATTGGCCAAAGATGCAAACTAATGTTAAGAAATTTGTTGAGAAGTGCAGGATATGTCAGCATGCTAAAGGGAGAAGCCAAAATTCAGGATTGTACCAGCCATTTTCAATACCAGATCGGCCATGAGATGCAATTAGTATGGATTTTGTTTTGGGGTTACCTAAAACTCAAAGGGGAAATGATATTATTAATGTTGTGGTAGATATATTTTCCAAGATGGCACATTTCATTGCATGTAAGAAGACTAGTGATGCAACACATATTGTTAATCTGTTTTCTTCATAAATTGTAAGGTTACATGGATTTCTTGTAAGTATTGTGTCTGCTAGGGATACAAAGTTTGTTGGGCATTTCTAGAGAACTCTTTGGAAGAGACTAGGTGCTAACCTTAGTTTCAGTTCAACATACCATCCTCAAACAGATTTACAGGCTAAAATGGTAAACAGAAGCTTAGGGAACATATTGAAAAGTTTAGTGTATCAAAATCCTAAGCAGTGGGATTTAGCACTTTCTCGGGCAGAGTTTGCTTATAATGACACTCCAAACCGAAGTACTAGAATGAGTTCATTTCAGATTGTTTTTGGAATGAATCCAAGAGGTGTGTATGAGCTCAGAAATTTGGGTAAACAGGAGACAAGAAGTGCAAAAGCTAAAAAGTTTGCAAAGCAAATGCAGAGACTACAAGATGTCAAAGGTAGCTTGCAGGAAGAAGTGGCAAATACAAATAGAGAGCTGATATGAAAAGAAGAGAGAAAGAATTCCAAGTAGGGGATTTAGTGATGATATATTTGAGAAAAGAAATATTTCCGGCTAAGACTTACAATAAACTAAAGACGAAAAAGATAGGGCCATGTAGAATTGTAAGAAAGTTTTCAACTAATGCTTATGAAATTGAATTGCCAGAAGGAATTGGAATATCACCTATCTTCAATGTTGCAGATTTGTATCCATATAAAGAGACAGAGACAGAGTTACAGAAGGAACCTACAGAAGATGAAGTTCAAACTTTGAACTAGGACGAACAAACGCCAAAGATAGTCAAGAAAGAAGTGGAAGCTATTTTGGAGAAAAGAGTATCCAAAAGAACCAAAGGACAGGTTTATTTTCAGTATCTAGTCAAATGGAAGGGACAGCCAGTGGAGGATGCTAGTTGGTTGACAGCAACAGAGTTGCAGAAGTATGGAGTAAACCCTGAAAGTCTCAGGATGATTCTTTTCTTCCCCGGGAGTCTGATGCAGGAGCATCCAGACTTAACCAGTAATGTGATTGTATGTTCACATGTTGTGGCTAACAAGAGATGAATTTCATTGACCCAAGTGGTCAAAAGTCAGTTTTAGTAGAGAGGGTTGGATCTCTCGAAAATGATATTTACTTCATTATTGTAATAATTAGAATATTGTACTATTTTTAGACTAACGGATAATTTGTTAGCATAGGTGTGTAACAGAGCTTAAGAATAGAGATTTGATTGTTAGATTGATTAAAATAGAGATCGAGTTGTTATTGCAATTAGAATAGGATTTGACTCATAAAAGAGAAAAAAATGTAATGGAGAAGGATTAGCTGAGATGATTGAGAATTGAGTAAGTAAGCGAGAGTTTGAGTGATAGATAGGGTTTTGAGATTGAGACAAAGGTCAAATAAATTGTTGTAATTGAGCCGAGGGGGCTAAGACTCTGTAACTTCTATTCTATTGAATAAATTGATAAAGTGCGCAGTTGTGTGTTATTCCTGGTGCAGAATCGCATTTACATCTATGTTTCAGCGTTCTCGACCCCAAATGGGTATTTCCTCTATTTTTTTGCTTTAATTATAAATCTCAGCATTTATGTGTATATCATTAATCGTAGTCATTTAGCATTAAAGGTTAATCTTGGGATTAAGCACTAAACCTTCCTTAAGCGCTTTATTAAAGTTTGATTCTAAGCACGTGGGTTGTATTGGATGAGCGGGAAGCCGTATATCGCATTTCTTTCAAGTGCTAAGTGGTAATATTCCAAGTCCACGCGATTAACTTTAGAGCTCGACGCGTGGCAAACGGAGGAGAGAGAAAAAAACTTTTCTCGCGTGCCTCTGAAGTGATAAAGATCGTGCTTGAGTCTGCATGATGACTGTTGGATCGAACGGACAGATCGACGGTGGAAAATCAACGGGCTAGTTAGTGATCGGGGTGAGCGATAACCATTAGATATGGAGAGCGGAGATCAACGAAGTAGAGTGAAGAGCCTGTTAAAAAGGGAAAGTCAAGTGGGACCAGCGATGTTTAGTGGAAAATCGGGACCCTCAGGAAAAAGTAAGCCACGTACAGAATCCGTTTAACCGCATCTGATTGGTTATAAAGTAACCATTAGTCTATTTTTAAGACTACCAACTTATTTCTCAACCTCCTGCGTCACAGAGTATGGAGAATAAGCAGATTGGGCATATTGTTCTCCATATGGAGGTAATCCAATGTTAAGTGGATACATTGGACGGTAACCAAATGGACCATCTTGATATTGACTTAATGGATCAAACTATTTAGTATCTGAAAGTGAAGATCCAGGTAAAATTCTTGTGGACAACATGGGTGAAGACCATGGACTAGAAGAAACACCAGAGTGAGTTCTAGATAATGATTGGTAACCCAGTGGGACAGACGAACCACCATATAGATGTGACTCAGGTGTTGTGGTAAACATCGAAGAAGTAGCGACAGTAGATGTTGTTGCAACTGTAACAGATGATACAGTCTGGGATGTTGTTTCAACCATAGTCAAATTACCCAATAAATGTCCTAATGAATCTACGGGAGTTTGAAAGTAAACAGGATCAATAGGAGAAGTATAAGTTAACCGAGGAAAAGAAGGATAAAGATAAAGCCTTGGTCCAAAACAATTTGGAGTTCTAGGTGAAGTTTCTTCTTCAAATTCCTCTTCAATAGCAATCAAACCGGCTAGAAGGATTTCACAATCAGATCCATAATAAATTTTTGATATTTGACTCTACGATAAACGAGAAATCTCAATTGTTACAGATGTCTGAGGATAAACTAGTCTATCATCTTCCGGTACGGGAACAACTTCTGGTTCAGAAGTAACTTCTTGTTGAACTATGATAGGTTCTAGATCGACTTCCGGTTGAACAAATTCAAGTTTAGACGTAATTTCTTGTTTAACAACTTTGAGTTGAGGATCAACTTCTTGTTGGACAAATTTAGTTACCGTTTCACTAAGTTCACTTTCAGTGTCCTTGCAATATGTACTGGTATAGGTGACTCTGGAAAATCATATGAAGAACCAAAAGTTTGTGATGTAATGGACTCAGTTAAACGAGACCGCTTTCGCCGACTAGGTGTAGCTTCAAGCGGTTTACTCGCTGTCCTACGCGAACAACGGGGTAAAGGTTGATTTTCTTCCACGATTGATGATTGAATTTATTATAAAAAGACATAAACAAAAAGAGGGTAATGTAGGCAAAATAATTACCAAGTAACTATGAATTGCAATATACCGCCTTGGAGGAGCCAAGGACTTAACATACGTGCAAGTAATCTCCCTAAATGTTGTTTTTAGTGTATCACAGTATACAAGGCAGCTGACGCGATTACCTATGGATGGATAGCAACCTAATGTAGTCCTCCAAAATATACCTGAAAGTACGTGGAGGCCCAACCCATGTTAGCGTTGTCTAATGCAAAACCGCACAGTGAGAGCATTCCCTTATACTTTTCGTACTATAACACTACCCAATATACCCGAAAGTACGTGGATGAGCTACGATATACTTACATACGTGGAATGAGGTATCAAACTTCGAATTTATCGCAGACTATTAGCGACAGTTGATATGTTTAATGACGTCGGAAAACAATCAAAGTATATGATCTATTTATTGTAAACAAATGGAATCGACAACATTTAAACATACATTCATCATAGATATAGACAAAAGTATTGGAAAAGGAACAAACAACTTTATTGATTAATAGAAGGAGAAGTTACACCCAATGTGGTTCGATCTCGTGACACTCATCCAGCTTAGTCCAAACCCTCGTCACATCAATAGCAACATTAATCCAGCAGCATAACATTACTTGACAATGATTTCAAGTCTCTAAACCAACAGTATTTCTCTATAATATCCAAGCTCCTTTGGATCTATGATGGGAGGCCAATTTATAGATGAATGCAAGTGGTTTTGTCATTAATATGGCATTGAATCATTTTCCATAATTGGATGATTAGTTTCCATGTTCAAAGGGATGAGAGGATAGAGAATTAGATGATCCAAGGCTATCCTAAGTCGAGCTCATCTTGATAGGACAGGAGTTGGGTTCCTTCTAGAAGGCTCCAAAAAGGACGAATATACTCAGGATCCAATGAACATTTCGAGGATTCTCGCCTAACGCAGGCTTGAGTGGGTTTGGTGATCTGCAACGCAGCCTTGAATGGGGCTACCTGCTCTGCAAAGCACTTACCCCTGACCAGGGGTGCACTGGTGACCCAAGGAAGCACTTCAGCAGGGTTTGAAGTCAGGAAACTCTCATGAATGAAAGCACTCAATGAGGTGGCATGTCTAGGGCATGTAGCAACTGAATTAGGGTTTGATAGAGCTTGTTTACACTAATCTAATCATCGGGAGTGATGTGCCCAAATAGACCTATAACACTCCACGAGAGCTTCAGTTGACTATGTAAATGCATGGACTTCCTTCTACTAATCCCAATCCATCTTAGTCCGCTTTCTCTCAGGCTCCTCTATAGACTTTGTATCTACATCATTATCTAGAAGCTCATTAACAAAATTTCTCCTCCAACTTAGATGTCCTTATTTCAATCGAAACCACTTTTGTCTTGCTTTCCATCTACAATTTTTCAGCTTTTCTTTTCAGTGGAATCTACTTGGTTTCCAGTAATGATCCTTGGTCTACATCCAATGCTCTTTCATTTCGATCCTTTTGGACACTGCCTGAATCAAATGTTCAATAGTTGTCAATAACCTGTCCAATAACGTGTTCAATCTCTTGTGCAGAAGATTATTATATCTTCGTAAGCTAGCTAGTTTTTTATATAGCATACCAATAATTCACGGGAGTGAGCATGCCTAGCTAGTCTTAACCTTGAATCTTTAGACCTATATCTCATAATCTTTCTAATGCATGTTGCTACTAAAAAACTGGTTCCAACTATTGCTATAAGCGAACTAGATCAAGATGCCCGGAATGATTAACATTTTCATGCATTGTTCCCATGTACTACTATTGATTTGTAGCCATATTGGTTGGTTAGTTAATTTGTGAACCACATTCGATTTTTTTTTGCTTTGATCTATTATTTGGTGTGGAGCCTGTCCTCGCTTGAAATTATTGTGCTTAGCCTTCTCTAGCTCTCCTACTTTTGTTTCTTTCGTGTGCTGCTACTATTTTTCTGTTCTCGCCTCTCTTTCAGTGTATAGCTCGCTTTCCCGTAATTTAATATAACACTTCTCCTAGCTTTATTGCCAACATGGCATGTTTTCTCATCTTCAATACACAATTCTTAGCAAAAAAGTAATATCTACTATTAAGTAAGTATCAAATATCCCTGACGTCGAGAATCCAGACGCTCCACATAAGGATTCTATTCCTCCCACAAGAATATTTTCTCTAGCATGGTGATTACTTCAACTGCATAGATATGGAAAAAATCACGGATATGTGTGGAAAAAATTCAAAAGGGGAAAATGGGGTTACTGCACATTTAAAAATAAGACAGCAAATTATTCTAAAAACACATTTACCTGTGTTATTAATGAAATAAATATAGCAGTCAATACCTCCTCCCTCCTTGATAATGATACTGGTTGATTCATGCACACTGAAGAATGTTGATTATCTATTAAATCCTCCATCTCATTATTATTGTATAACTTTCTTATGTTTATCTTCATTTTCTACATCTTAAACCGAAGTCCCAAATTCAAAAAAAAATGAAAGAAAAAACAAAAACGCACAAAAATTATTGAAACAGATAGATAGATAAGCATGGCCATGCTTAAAGCAATAGAAAGAAAAACAAACAGATTCGGATTCCCACAAACAAAAACCCCAAAAATATCCCCTTTATTCTCTCACTAATACCTCTCCCGCACTCATCTCAAAATCATTGCTCCGCTTCATATCTCATCTCGCCTTTGCTAACAAGCCGCTCAACTTAAAAAATCATTGCCCCTCTTCCATACTTGTCACATCTCCTCTCCTCATCTCTTCTATATAAACTCATCCAAAAAATTTCGCCCCCTCTATCACACAAGTCATATTTAATAGTGAGGAGATTATATGGAGGTTTATTGAATTTTTTAAAATATGCCCGTCATACCCTCTTTAGGCAGGCTATGGAGCTTTTGAATTTTCCGACAATTATGGAGGTGTTGAGCAACTAAGTTTGTTGAAATCCTATGGCTCTGGTAATAGCTGGGGCTGGAGTAATTGATTATGGCATTCAAAAAAAAACTTGGATAATTACTCTTGCATTCGAGAAAAGTTAAGATAATTACTTGGCATTCAAAAAAAGCGATGATGTTGCGGTCCTGACTCCTAACTCCTACACGTGGGCAAGTGGAGTAAACTACATTTTTATGTTGTCATGTTGTAAAAGACCAGCACGCATATTATACCTCAACCTATGGGTTATGATCGACAACTTCAAGTGATTTAAACATCTAATAAATATAGGGTTTGGGTTTAATAATGAACAAATTTTATTATGTTATAAA
>APFE031025988.1:57596-72425 GCA_000404065.3 Pinus taeda
TGTATATTTTATTTAAGTTTCAAATTTAATATATTAAACAAAATCTTCCCCTCACACAAAATCTTCTCCCCATACACACATATATATACATTTTGAAATCCTTAAATCATGCATTGTAAAATTTTATTGTAATTAACTTATAATTTAAGTATAAAGGCATTTACATGTTCTATTTTGTTGTGAGGTAAAATTTTGTATCATTTGGTTTTAGAAATTTGCACTCATGGAAGAAGTGTTTTGGATTTCCACCAAGGAAACTAGACCAAACACATAACCTCAAATGTTTTAAAATATGGAAAGAAAAGATGGAGCTTTTGACTCTTAGATACAAAACATGGCATTTATGTATGGCCATATAGGTCTTTCTTTTTCAAGGAGTGAAGACAAGAAAAAATAAAAGAAAACTAAAGATATAGAGGTAGATAGGCATGCATACATATTTCCCCGAATCAGTAGCTTTGATAGGGATGGGCTCCTTATTGTTGCTAGCAATGCACCCAGGATCAAGAGGAGGCCCCATTTACCATTCAATTCTCGCAGTATGCCCCGTGTATGACCAACATCAAAAACCTAATCATCCACCTCAGTCAACACCTCGGTGTTTGTTAGGACTGCGTCGCTCGTTGGAAAGTTCCCTTTCCACCTAAGTGATCTCTTCTTGAATTAGTTAAGTGCTAAACTCCCAGTGGTTTAGCTCTCAAGTCGAGTTTGAGCTCTAGAGTAACCTCTCTCTTGGTAGTAACATGCTCCTAGCTTGACTTTAGCTCTTTGCCGAGGAATGGAAAACAACCAAAAATATGAGAGGCCCATGGCAAACTTGAATGGTTCAGCAAGAGTGGAGGAGCACAAACACAACCCCCTTTCCTTACCAAGACCTTATAGTGGCAGATCCATCTTGAGGCCTTAAACGTCTATGAGAGAAGAACATTGAACAAACCAACAATTAGGAATAAAAATGTATAAATAAAGAGTATTGACATACCTAGGCCTAATGGCTCTGCTAGGTTCCCAGACGGCGGGGTTGCCTAAGGGACAACATTGTACTAATGACTTGCGGCGGTGTGTGATATGGATAATCATGTGCCTAGAAAGAAAGTCAAATGTCTAGAGAACTAGAGTGTCGATAGGGAGGATGCCAACCACAACCTAGGAAGAGGAAACAAAGCCATCGTAATAGGAAGGATATGAGGCGCCTATTACAAGTTGCAGATATTTGTGTAGAATGGAAACCCCAAAAAATGAGAATTAGAGAAGAACATTGAACAAACCAATGATTAGGAATAAAAATGTATAAATAAAGAGTATTGACATACCTAGGCCTAATGGCTCTGCGAGGTTCCCGGAGGGCGGGGTTGCCTAAGGGACAACATTGTACTAACGACTTGCGGTGGTGTGTGATATGGATAATCATGTGCCTAGAAAGAAAGCCAAATGTCTAGAGAACTAGAGTATCAATAAGGAGGATGCCAACCACAACCTAGGAAGAGGAAACAACTCAATTAGGACGACTTTTTCCTCCTATCGTGGAGTTGCCAATCTCACTTATCTAACTACAAAGCCATCGCAATAGGAAGGATATGAGGAGCCTATTACAAGTTGCAGAGATTTGTGTAGAATGGAAACCCCAAAAAATGAGAATTAGAGTTGAAATACTAAAGAAACCCAATGTTGTTGCACTCCATACCAACATTTTTTTAAAGTACCCTTCTGCAACATGTGAAGTCTTAAATGGGTGGCCATTGATGTCTACACATTAAATGTTGGATTATTTGATATGATTGTGCATGTCATCCTAATAAATGAAAACAATACTGGAAGCAATATGAGACCACAACAAATTGTTTGAAATCCCCCTTCATGCAAATAACCAAGCTAACACATTGAGTGGAGAGTTGGGGCGGCCATCTGGGTAATGTGCATGTCTTAAATGAACTCCTAAGGGGGCATGTTGTCACGTCCTACTAGCTCATGGGATGGTGGGGCATTTGCGACACACTCCCCCCATTTTGTGGAGTTGGTCACCCCATCCACAGAAAAAGCATTGTCATGTTATTTAGATTCATGATTTTTTTTAATTTAAGAGATATATAGATTATTAAACATGTCAAATTAGTAATTTGAATGAACTTATATATATACACACAATATATATATATATATATATCTTAATTCAAAATCCTTACTAAAACACATTATAAAAACTTATATAATTAATGGGGAAGGTAAGCGCAGGAGGGGTCTTATTTGACCCTGAGGAAAAAATGGTGTTTCAATTCACATGGGTCCTTGGTACAACAACAAATAACTACGCTGATTTCTTTGGCCACTGGAAAGGCTGGGAGTTTGTGGTGATTCACTTCTGGTCATCAAACAAGTTATCAAGGTGACAAAAAAAAGTGTATGCTCTAATGATTCTCCTATTCTACAAAGGAATTATTTGGTGGTCCCTCATTTCAAGCACTTGGATCTCAAACATGTATATACACACTTAAATACAGTGGTAAACATGTTGGACAAAAAGTACCCTCTCTAGGCCAAGTCAAGATATTTAAAAAATAATGATCATCAAAATTCAAGATCGCATGGCCAGTACCATGGAGTAAGCCTCACTCAAGCCTCTAATTCTTTCAATCTCGAGGATGTATGCTCCGCACTTGGGTCATTTCCGAGTGCACATTCTTAGACTCTTGGACTTGGTGATCAAGAGTCTCACACTTTGTGGCTATGAAATTTTGAAATATACCTGTGGTGGTACCTCCATTATAACAAGTGGATGGCACTCATAAACCTTTGATGTTCAGGGTGGTACATATCCTTAAATTGTCCTCAATAGTAGTTAAATAATTCAAATTTGGAAAAAGGCGGATTCTTATTCGAGTAGAGATATGGAGTAAATAGTAAAATACCATTATCAAGTTCCCTGTATCTCCATTCTTATCACCACCCTTCTGAAGATAGTGGATTTGTTTCTATCCCGCGTGTGAAAAATCCTTCGTCTGAATTATTTATTAGCTTCTCGGGTTTTCTTGGATCTCTATGGGATTCAATATCTCTCTGGTAATTGGCTTAATTTGGTTGGAATTCCATCTATTATCACTTTGTTTTCTTTCATGGATATGGTTGAGCCCTCTCAAACCTCGATGTTGCCTATGGATGATTCAAAGCTTGTTAAGGTATTGGATGGTGCCAAAGATTTGTTGGAAGCCTGCCAAAGATAGGATGATACGATGGACAGATAGTGCCAGACCTTCCAGCTTCTTCTAGAGGCAAAGCTTTTGTGTCACTTTAGCGACATGGAATTAGTTCTGAATTATTTTTGTGAGCAAATTTCTTCCCTCGGTGCTCATGTGGCAACACTGTAAAACATCATCTTTAATGATTTCAATATGGGTGCATGTGGTTATGGCTTCAATGATGTCGCTTCGCAAAGGAAATTTTTACGCCCTCGTGATGATTAGCTTCTGTGCAATGGTTGTGGTATGGTTCTTTCGATGCTTACCGCAACGTCTAATTTTTCTTTATGTTTCCCAGTAAATATTTGCTATTTTTGGGTGCTTCTGTTGAGTATATACTATATAGCAAAGAAGTTTGTTTTTTTTTTAAATCAGGAATAACCGTCTCAATCATGGCTTTTTGAATGTAAGCCTTGTTGAATTTATCACTGACAAAATCTCTTAATGCAATGTAAGGAGATAAGCCCAAAACCCAGTAATTACTAATATAATATATTTACCCATTTTTGTTAAGAAATAAAAAATAAAAAATTATATAATTAAATTTAAAGTTTTATTACAAACTACATTCCTATTATTTATATACATTCACGACATTTCCTCTAAACACAAAGTGTATATCTGTATATCTTATTCCTCTAAACACAAAGTGTATATCTGTAGATTAAAATATATAAAATATATATATATATATAATAGTCATTTCAAGATCCTTATAATAACACACACAAGGAATAGTAGGAGTATTAACTCACCAATCTCTGTTATGATGGATCATAACTCCACTTGCAGGGGCATTGCACCCACCCTTTCTTCTCTGATGCACCCTGTGGGAATTACTCAACCCTGTTCATGTACTGCATCATGTTGGGGGAGTTTGTACATAGGTGAATCTGATGGTTTGGCAGAGAATTTAAACGTTTTGGTACATGTTACAAAGAACTTTCTTCTCTAATGCACCCTGTGGGAATTACTCAACCCTGTTCATGTACTGCATCATGTTGGGGGAGTTTGTACATAGGTGAATCTAATGGTTTGGCAGGGAATTTAAACATTTTGGTACATGTTACAAAGAATTTCATTTTACTTGTTTGTTCCTTTGACATTGTAGAAGTCTCAGTCATGCACCATGGGGATCTACGAGCCACTCGCGGTTCCTTTTTTTATGCATGATAATGCAATTAAGGAAATGCCTCGAGACATGGATGCTTTAGCATATAGACTGACTACATTGGAGGTCAATTAATTATATTAATAATAAAAAATAAAATGACTAGTGTAATTATATTAATAAAAAACTAGATTCTGGGCCAAGTCCCTTACAAAGTTCAGACATAGTCACTATATTGATTAGTCTAAGATGATGACTACCTATATCTGCAACTCTTTCTACCAACAATTCAAACCTTATACCTTCTATAGACTTGAAAAAAGACACCTAATATCAATATATATTTACATAGCATATAAAAAAACTATATTTTGGCAAACTAAGTGACAATGGATGGTAGACTTGAAAAAAGGACACCTAATATCAAAATATAGTTACATAGCATATAAAAAACTATATTTTGGCAAACTAAGTGACAATGGATGGTCCCTCCGCGAGAGCTTCAGTTGACTCTGTAGATGCATGGACTTCCTTCTACTAATCCCAATCCATCTTAGTCTGCTTTCTCTCAGGCTCCTCTATAGACTCTCTATCTGCATTGCTGTCCTAAAGTTAATTATCAAAATTTCTGCTCCAACTTAGACCTCCTTATTTCAATCGAAACCATTTCTGTCTTGCTTTCCATCTACAATTTTTCAGCTTTTCTTTTCAATGGAATCTGCTTCGTTTCTAATAACTGATTCTTGGTCTGCATCCAATGCTCTTCCATTTCAATCCTCTTGGACACCGCTTGAATCAAATGTTCAATAGATTTCGATAACCGGTCCAATAACGTGTTCAATCTCTTGGGCAAAAGAATATGGGACTCATCTTCTTATGCAGAAGATTGTTCTATCTTCGTAAGCTAGCTAGTTTTTTTAATGTAGCATACCAATGATTCATGGGAGTGAGCATGCCTAGCCAGTCTTAACCTTGAATCTTTAGACCTATATCCCATAATCTTTCAAATGCATGCAGCTACGGAAAAACCAGTTCGATTTGTTGCCATAACCAAACTAGTTCAAGATGCCCGGAATGATTAACATTTCCATGCATCGTTCCCCTGTACTGTTGTTGATTTCCAGCCCTAGTGGTCGGTTGGTTAAGTGGTGAACCACATTCGAACTTCTTTGCTTTGATCTATTATTTGGTGTGGAGCCTGTCCTACCTTCAAATTATTGTGCTTGGCCTTCTTTGGCCCTCCTCCTACTTTTATTTCTTCCCTTTGCTGCTACTATTTTTCTGTTCTGACCTCTCTTTCAGTGTATAGACCGCTTTCCCGTATATTTTTATGTTCTGAACTCTGTTTCTGCTGATATCGCCAGTTTTGTCATCTTCAGTTGGCTTTCTTGCAACTTTTTGCAGAAAGTGGTAAGTAGTAATTGGATATTGGAAACTGAAAATGAAATGATCTCTTCATCTTTCCAAAGGATATTATGAAATACGTAGGCAAATATGGGCAGAAATCTACTTTGCAGCATTCTAACATAAGGTGCGAAAATCAAAGGTTTTCTTGGACGTAACATCGGTGGTTCCCCGACCGGCCGTGTCACGCCCCCAATTCTTTTTTCGTTAAATTGGCCGGGTGCGACACCGCCTAAGTATTTAACATGTTCCATTGTTATCTTACTTTACGAACTACGCCTTAACATTCATCTTCATTCATGAATAACATAATATTAATGTGCAGAATCCATTAACATTATAACATCAACAATATAGAACAGCAGAAGAACACATCACATGTAAGAACAATCTTTTATTATATAAGTGAGAGAAAGTTTACAATGACCGGGAGCTAGGCTTCACCAGCGTTACAAAGTCAGGTGCCCACCCATGCACGACCGTATGGTTGTCTCCCCCTCCAACCGAACATACAACACATGAGTTCTTTGTCAAGGCGGACGGGCACGCCCGTGCACGACCCTCACCTAAGATACAACCGAAACCGTTCAACTTCGGCAGGCGGGCGCCCTCACACACCCACCACCCATACCACTTCCAACTTAGTGCAAACTCGTGCAAACCACCAGGCAAGCGGGTGCATAGCCTGCGCCTTCACTGCGGCTCTATCACCCTCTTCGCACCTTTGTTCGATGGTTGAAGGCCGATGATCGATGGTCAAATTTCAAGCCTCCACCATGCATATATATGCTACCTCCATGTAGCGTTACGCCCTTTGGCCGACCCTTCAACTAAACCTCCAACCGCTGCGTTCATCAAACATTACAACGCCTTTGTAGGTCGGCCTGCCCATGGCGCGGGACCGCCCCTCAATCCGTCCTTCGTTTGCCTTCGCTCCTCGGTCGGCTTGTTAAGATGAGCTCCCCCAACTCACCCTTATAAACATGGAACGCTAACCTGCCCGCTCATATAACATACGCCTCATTCCTTGGTCGCTCCTTCGCATATTTTCATGACTTGGCTACTTTGCGCGGTGAGAGGGCACGCCCGGTTGGTGAGCCAACCGCAGGGTGTTACATCCTCCCCCACTCGAAATCGTTGTCGCCCTCGACAATCCCGACCTCCTTAGTAGCTTCCTGTCATACTTCTCAATCTTCTTCTTCCATCTCCAAAGTGAGTCCTCCGATTCCCAACTTTCTTCCTCCGGTGCATTCTTCCATCTGACAAGAAATTCCCGTTTCATGTGGCAGCCAATTCCTATAGTTCTGAAGCTCAAAATCTTCTGCAACTCCAAATCTGGCGTATCCACAATCCCGGCTGGTCCTCTCGGTGGTTCAGCTCTCTCTGGATGATCAGCATCAAGCCTACATCTCTTCAACTGACTCACGTGAAAAACCGGATGCTTCATGTGCATATGGTGTGGAAGTTCCAGGTCATAAGCAACTCCCCCCACTCTCTTCTTCACTTGGAATGGTCCCTCATACTTCCGTGTCAGTTTGCTCATGGTCCCCTTAGGTGGCTGAAACTGCTCCCCGGTAATCCTAAGAAACACCATATCTCCCACACTGAAGTGCACATCCCGTCCTCCTTTATCAGCCCATTTCTTCATTCTCCTTGCAGCTTCGTGCAAGCACAACCGTGCCAGCTCCAAGGTCTCATCCCAAGCCTTCATGAATTTCTTCACATGAGGACTCCTCAAAAAACCTCCTGTCACTACGGTATGCGTTGTGACTGGCATTTGTCCATTCACCAACTCAAATGAACTGTACCCCGTCATAGAACTCTTTTGAATGTTGTAGCTAAACTGAGCAACATCCAAGAGTTCAGGCCAATTCTTCTGATCAGTCGTCACATAATGTCTCAAGTAATCCTCTAGCAATGTGTTGATCCTCTCGGTCTGCCCATCTGTTTGTGGATGGTAACTCGAACTCATCAACGACTCTGTCCCGACTAACTTGAACAATGTGGTCCAAAACCTGCCTATAAAACGCGAATCTCGATCCGACACGATGCTTAATGGCATCCCCCAATACCTCACTATGTTCTTAAAGAACAACTCCGCAGTTCGCTTGGCTCCACAAGGCATCTTTGTTGGAACAAAGACAGCATACTTGGAAAAACGATCAACCACGACCATAATCCCATTATACCCCTGAACTTGTGGCAACTGAGAAATGAAGTCCATCGAGACACTCATCCATGGCCTCTCAGGAATCGGTAAAGGCTGCAATAGTCCTTGCCTCTGATTATCCGATCTGTCCTACTGACAAATGATGCACGTATGTACATACTCCTCTACATCCTCCCGCATCTTCTCCCAAAAGAATCCTCTCTCCAACAATGCCAAAGAACGACGCTGCCCTGGGTGGCCAGCCCACGGTGAGTTGTGGCACTCCTTCAAAAGGTGTCTCCTGATTCCAGATGACTTTGAACATAGAGTCGGTTTCCAAAGAACAAGAACCCGTCTCGTAGAAAGAACTTTCGTGTCTTCCCCTCCTTTATCTGCTTCACTATATTCTGTGCCAAAGTATCAGTTTCAACACTTTCCTTGAGCTTATTTTGCATCTCTTCTGACATCTGAATTCGACTCCTACTCCTTTCTGCCCAGTCTTCTCCTTCCAATGCCGCAAGTTGTCCCTTCCTGCTAAGGGCATCTGCTACCGCATTGTGCCTTCCCGGTCTATACTCGATAATCATGTCGAATTCCGCCAAGAAGTCCTGCCAACAAGCTTGCTTCGCAGAAAGCTTCGGTCGTGATGCAAAATAACTTGCTGCAACATTGTCAGTCTTGACAACAAACAGCTTCCCAATTAGGTAATGCCTCCACACATGAAGACAGTGAATGATCGCAGTCATCTCCTTCTCATGAACCGGATACCTTCGTTCTCTATCCTGCAACTTCCAACTCTCATATGCCATCGGATGCCCATCCTGCATAAGAACCCCTCCTATGGCAAAATCTGAAGCATCTGTGTGTACCTCAAACGGTCTCTTGAAGTCAGGCAACTTCAGTATCGGTGTTATAACCATCCTCTTCTTCAAGTCATTAAATGCCTTCTGACATTTATCCGTCCAACTCCACCTCTTGTCTTTCTTCAATAGGTCTGTCAGCAACGATGTTACCTTGGAGTACCCCTCTACAAACCTCCGTTGGTAGTTGGTCATGCCCAAAAACACCCTCATCTCATGGAGATTATTTGGTTCAACCCAGTCCTCGATCACCTTCACTCTGCTCAACTCCATCCGTATATACCCTTGACCAACAATATGCCAAGGAACGGAATCTCGGTCTGAGCGAACACAAACTTAGACTTCTTCAAGAACAACTGATTTGCCCTCAGTGCCTCGAACACCATCGCCAAGTGCTTCTTATGATCCTCCATGTTGTCACTGTACACCACAATATCATCCAAGTACACTACTACGAACGAATCCAAGTATGGTCGTAGGACATCAATCATCAAAGTGAAAAACGTAGCAGGAGCATTACACAACCCGAATGGCATAACAAGGAATTCAAAGCTACCATACCTTGTTACTATCGCGGTCTTCTTCTCGTCTCCTTCAGCTATCTGCACCTGACAATACGCATGCCTCAAGTCCAGCTTGGAAAACACTCGGGCTTTCGCAAGCTTGTCAAAGCAATCAGCAGCCAATGGCAAAAGATACTTGTTCCTTACCGTCTGCTTGTTCAATGCACGGTAATCATAGCTCATTCAAATCCTTCTTTTGCTGGAACAATACCGGATCTCCATAGGGGGACCTTGAAGGTCTGATGAAACCTGCAGTAGCTAACTCCTTTAACTGTCATTTCAATTCCTCCAACTCAGGTCCTGACAACCGATAAGGAGCTTAGCCAGGGGTTGCTTTCCTGGCTCAAGCTTAATGATATGGTCCACTGCACGCCTTGGTGGAAGTTTCTTTGGTAACTCATCAGGCATCAAATCCACATATTTGGCCAGTACCTCAGAAATCTCAGCAAGAACAGGCGTCCCCACTCCATCACCTTCGACTCCCTCGAACAACACTGCATATGTCTCCATATCTGGCTCCTTCATAGCCTTCTCCAAACTTAGTGCAGAAACATGCTGCACCTTGACTTCCCTCCTTTGCCTATGAGTGGGCAAAGTCCAAGTTTGTGATTGTCCAACCAACACCACCTCATCACAGAAGAGGACAACAATTGCCTTGTTGCCCTTCAAGAAATCTTGTCCTAGTATCATATCGAAGTCGTTCATCTCCATCACTGTGAAGTCCAACTACCCCTTCCAGTCTTTTATCTGCATAGGCACTTCGTGTGCCAAACCCGCCACTTTAGCTCTAGAGTTCACTGCCTTGACTTCCACATTCAATGGGAAGATCATCAATCCAACCTTTTTTGCCAACCATGTCGTCATGAAGCTATGAGTGGCCCCCGTTTCCACCAGAGCTTGAATGGTCTTGCCATGAACCATCAAGTCCACGAAACCCAGACTGTTAATCCACGATTTCTCCATAACTCTTCCCTGCATACATGTCTGTTCTCTGCTTCCGTCAAGCTTCTTCAACCCTGAATCAGCATCACCTGTCATGAGCAACCCTGCTCTGATACCACCCGTCACGCCCCCAATTCTTTTTTCGTTAAATTGGTCGGGTGCAACACTGCCTAAGTAATTAACATGTTCCATTGTTATCTTACTTTACGAACTACGCCTTAACATTCATCTTCATTCATGAATAACATAATATTAATGTGCCGAATCCATTAATATTATAACATCAACAATATAGAACAGCATGAGAACACATCACATGTAAGAACAATCTTTTATTATATAAGTGAGAGAAAGTTTACAATGACTGGGAGCTAGGCTCCACCGGCATTACAAAGTCGGGTGCCCACCCGTGCACGACCGCACGGTGGTCACACCCTCCAACCGAACATACAACACATGAGTTCTTTGTCAAGGCGAGGGGGCGTGCCCGTGCATGACCCTCACCCGAGATACAACCGAAACCCATTCAACTTCTGCAGGCGGGTGCCCTCACATGCCCACCACCCGCGCCTTCAACCGCTTCCAACTTCGTGCAAACCGCCCGGCGAGCAAGCGCATAGCCTGCGCCTTCGCTGCGGCTCTATCACCCTCTTCACACCTTTGTTCGATGGTTGAAGACCAATTGATCGATGGTCAAATGTCAAGCCTCCACCGCTCATATATATGCTACCTCCGTGTAGCATTACGCCCTTTGGCCGACCCTTCAACTAAACCTCCAACTGTCGCGTCCATCAAACATTACAACACCTTTGTAGGTCGGCCCGCCCATGGCGCGGGTCCGCCCCTCAATCCGTCATTCGTTTGCCTTCACTCCTCGGTCGGCTTGTTAAGACGAGCTCCCCCAACTCGCCCTTATAAACGTGGAACGCCAACCTGCCCACGCATATAACATACGCCTCATTCCTTGGTCGCTCCTTCGCATATTTTCATGACTTGGCTACTTCGCACGGTGAGAGGGTGCGCCCGGTTGGTGAGCCAACAGCAGGGCGTTACAGGCCGGATCGTGATGGACCACTAGCAGGACGTGGTGCCTATTACTGTCAAAAGCAATTTCACTCATTAATATAACTCTAATCCAATTAAGAATAATAACATTTTTGGATATTTTTGGAAATTTCCAAACATATTATCAAATTTAACAATGTCACTCTCAAATCAACATAACTTTAACTCAATTCAGTGTACATCTAAATTTATAATTAAAGAAATCTTATCAATAATAGTATTATTTAGTCCTGCGGTAGCTCAAGTGGCGATGGTCGTGGAATGAAGTCTCACCGAACCGAAGATCTTGGGTTCAAATCTTGTACTACCCTCTCCCCGTTGTGAAGTGAATAATGGACATGTAAAATCAAAAATGAGATTCCTGCCAAGCTTAATAAAAATTATAGTATTATTTAAATTTATAATTGAAAAAGTTCTATAAATAATGATATCATTATATGAAGTATTCGAAATGTTTCTCTATGATCTTTTTGGCTTACATTATTTTATTAACTTAACTACTCAGTAGTTGACTTTTGTGTTTGATTCCAATAACTATTATTAGTATAAGTATGAAGCATGTGTATCTAGCTACACACTTACACCATGCACAAATAGGTTGATGTTCTAAAGCTTAATATGTTAGATGATTAATTTATATTTAAGCTTGATTAATGATCAAGTTTATTGTAAGCCTTAAGCTTGATTAATGACAAATCTTGATTAGTGATTAATTAACTTTAAATCTTGATTTATAATTAATGATTATATTTTAAACATGAGGGCCAGTTGAGGGAATGAACCGCCTTAGTGTTAATTAAGTGACAAAGGGGTAGGTGGAGTGATAAGGAGGGGTGTGGCTCGAGGAGGGTGTTAGGAGGAAAGGTTGGCCTTGAATTCGAAGGAATGGAAGGCATTCAAGGCATCAAATTCAAAGGAATGGGGGGCATTCATGCATTGTTCACAAATGGATGGGATGAATGAGGAAGGGAGGCATAAGGCAAGAGGAGGAGAATAGAGGAAGGGGTCATTTTTCTTTTGGTTTTTGTTTTTGGGAGCTTGAAGGGGGGCAAAGAGAGGAGGAGAGAACCAACAAGAGAGGAAGGAGGGAGAACTCAAATAGACTGGTTTGTGGTTGGAGGGTATTAGATCTATTTTGAACACATTACGACTATGGTTGGACTTGGGCTCGGAGGGCTAGGGAACCTGTGGAGGTTCTTGGGGCTACGAAATTAGATAGAATTTTTTAGTTGGCAAGGTGGCATATTCAATCAAGTGGTCCCAGCAGGAGCACCGCAAGCAAGCCATCGTATCAAGTATTTTTCTTCTTGTTGTTTTATTTATGGAAATTGCTAGAAATCAAATTATGTGCATGTTTTAAAGGATTGGGGACAAGATGAGGACAGGAGCGGATGGTAGCATGAGCAGCTAGGGCTTCTACGGATCCAATCTAACAAACCTGCAAACATACTGGACATAGAAGGGACTGTATAATCAAGACACAGTGGACCACTCACAGCAACCATGAGTGGCACGGCAACGGGGGAATCCCCTCCTACTAGAATATCGTCGCAGGAGAATCGAGCCAGCACAGAGCAGCTGGCAGCAACGGAAGCTGCGGAAAAGGAACGTCGGTCTTGGGAGCAAAATGGCAAGCGGGTTTGGGAGGAAAATTCTTTCTAAGGGCAGCCAAGAAACCAAGATTTGTCATTCCAAACAATAAACTGGAGGAATATTGAAAATACATGAAGGATCACGCCCTTATATGCGATTTTATTGGGGCTTAGCCAAACAAGGAGGAGTTGATCAAATGGATCTAGCAATGGTGGCAACCGAAAGGGCACATTGATCTCAAGCTAGGGGCGAAAGGGTTCTTCTCAGTAATCTTCTCTAGTCTCGAAGACAAGGAGAAGGTATTCGAGGATGGGCCTTATTTTTTTAACAATGCAGGCCTCTTCATTAGACATTGGGAGGAATGTTATAACGCAAATCAAGAAAAGCTTCTAGCAGCCCCAATCTAGGTTCGGCTTTTCGGCCTACCAATGGATTTCTGGGATCCTGAAATCTTGGGAGGGATAGGTAATTCTATTGGAACCTTCGTCAAAGTTGCAGACTCAATGAGAAAAGGTAGGTACACCTCTTATGCCAAAATCTGTGTACATGAATATCACCGAGCCGCTACCAAACTACAGAGAACTGGAATACCACGATGAGATATGGCGAAAACCCCTAGACTACGAACATATCCCCTTTAGATGTCGTCATTGCCATGAATATGGCCATCTGTATGGTGCTTGCCCGCTAAATAATAATGAGAACCCCACGGTGGAGAAAAGGGTGGGGTAAACAATGGCAAGAGAAGACGAGAAAGGATTTCAGGAGGTGCAGAGGAGAAAAAGGAACCAAAGGTTGATAGGCAACCAGAGAGCAAGTCACAATGAGAAAGAGCGGTGTGCCCCTAATTGGTTTGTTGTGCTTCAGGAGGATGAAACGGGTGAGGCAATACCATGGAGACGGAAATCCTGCAAAAGAAGGAGCCCGAAGGAAAACATTCGAAGGGCAAGGAGGCAGTAGAGAACACACGAGAGGAGCTAACAATGCAAATGATAGAGCAAAACCCAATGGAGATCGATAACCCGAAAGAAGATCTTAGTGCGGAAGAACAAGTGATGAAACGTTTGCTATAGGCGTGGAGACACTTGGATGAATGCTTCATCCCAGAAGATCAGAAGCAACTATACAAGGAAACTTTTCAAAAATATAAATCCAAACAGGGCTCAGCTATCATAGCCCAACCAGATCACCTAGGGTCTCAAAGCGGTCAAGGACAAGAAACAAGAACCCTAGGAAAAGGGGGAAAGAAGAGGAGAAGAACAACACTCAATGAATCCATTCAAATGGTTGGGGAGCTATTAGTAAACTCTGGAAGAGTAGTTCCATTATAAGAGGTCTTTCAACAACCCCCGAAATTGTTGAAATGGTTATTACATCATGGAACATAAAAGGCCTCAATAGCAGAGGAAAACAGAGGTACCTCAAAGAGAGATTGAAGAAAGATAAATCAAGCATCATGATAATGCAGGAAACTAAAATCAATGAAAGAAAAATGAAAGGGATTCTAGAAAATTTTAAACCCCAATACCAAGTAATGGCCGAGGATGTAAACGGCAGCGCTGGAGGGTTGGCAATCATATGGAATCCTGGAGAGGTTTGGTTTGAAGACTGGGTTAGCCTCCCAAGAATACTATCAAGTAAATTTAGAATTATTGGATCCAAAGAATGGGTGCTGCTTACATGAGTGTATGGTCCTCATATCCTGGGGGAAAGAAGAGAATTTCTCCAAAATCTTGCAAACATGAGAAACTGTTAAAATTGGAAACCAGGGCAAAACTTCATGTGGGTCATCATATTCATGGCTGATAATATTTTTATTAGATTCCTCTCGTCGAGAGGTGTAGGATTGATATAAATATCATCCGATTCCGATAAGTATTCATGGAGATATGAATTTATTTTGATTATG
>APFE031025988.1:129747-166245 GCA_000404065.3 Pinus taeda
CTTTTCTTGTTCCTCTTCACAATATATGTAAAATAATTTCTTCTCAGCACACTTATGACCTTTAATGTATTTTCTATCACAACTGTAACAAAGCCCTTTTGCTATTTTTTCTTCCAATTGTTGTGGTGTCAACCTTGTAGGTTGTAGAAGGCTAGGGGCAACAACATTTCCATCTTTATAGTTGTAATTGGTAGGCTTCCTTGTTGCCATAATTTTGCTTTCAATTTTTCTTGCCAACCTGAATGCCTTCTCCAATGAATCAGCTTCCCAAATGCGAACCTCACATTGGATGTTATCCTTTAATGTCCCTATGAACACATCAATCATATGCTCCTCTGAAATATCTTTTACCCTTATATTCAATTTTTGAAAGTCCTCAATGTGCTCCATCATTGAACCTTTTTGTTTGAGATTTATCAATTGGCTAAAAAAGGTGTTGCTTTTTGTATCCTCATAATGTGCAATCGTTTCTTCCATAAAAATTGCCCAAGTGACAATTTGTTTACGAGAGCAAAGCTATCAATACCATACAAACTGATTGGGTTCCAAATATAAAGTTGCAATGCGTGCCTTTTGTGTGTTTTGCACATTATGGAGATCAAAATATTGCTCCATCTGTAGTATCGATGTTACGGGATCCTTGCCATGAAACTTCCTCATATCAATCTTTGGAACATGGTGGGTCTTCAATCCAACATTAGAGTCTATGAAATCATGATTAACATTTCTTTTGTTCTCATCATGAGTTTCTTTTACTACCCTTTGGCCATGCATTTCTTGTAACAACATTGTCAAATATATCTTCAAATCTTCCATGTTGCCTTTAAGTTTTGCTTCTATACCATCCATTTTAGCTTCCATGCCATCCATCTTAGCTTCCGCTCCATTCATGCTAGCTTCCACGCCATTCTTTAAACCATCCATCTTAGCTTCTGTTACTTTTTGTGAGAGTGAAATTTGTTGCACTTAGTATCGTAATTTTGACATATCATGTTGCATTTCTTCCTCTTCTTCATGAGTCATGCTAGAGCTTTTAGGGCGCTTACTAGGTGTTCCCATTTTCTTCCTTAGGGGCATCAATTAATGATAATTATGCTTCACTGTGTCCTTTGATTTCCTTCAAATTAATTTTTCAAACCAACTTATGCAAAATTTTAAAAAGACTACACACATTTTTTGGCTTTGTAGGAGCTCGATATTGGATCAGTTGTATCTTTGCAATTGTGGATCTCCAAGGTTTGAAATTTTGTCCTGTAGTAACCCTCTGCATCCTAGTTCCAACCCTGCAAGTCTGATCAAGATTGGATTCTCCAAGAAAGAATTATTCCAAATCTCCCACGATGACCTAATTATAGACTGGTTCAATAAAGCGAACTTGTACGAAGTTCCATGTGTTACTGTTTCGACCTTCGGATCTAAAACCGATACACAGAAAACTACAGTCTTTCCTCTTTATGTACCTTTTTACGAAATTTCAATCTGATGCTCAGAGAGAAAGTTACGACGATTTTCCCCAAGTCACCTGTTTGAGATATAATTCGGGAGCCTGCAAAACCCTAACTTCCTTGGATCATATCTCTGAAAATATAGTGAGACAAGATCTTAAATTCGTACCCGAGGTTCATTAAGATTTTGGCTCAAATTTGTTTAATTTTAGCTTCTGAAACATCGTAGAAAAAATTTATAGCAAAAATGCCATAATGACCTGTTTGAGGGAGCGAAACCCTAGAAACCAAAGCTTTGATACCAATTCTTATGCAACCAGCTCACAAAATAAAATAAAAGATAGAGCAACGACTTCAAAATCAACCTCTTCAAGAGGGAAACCTCCTTTACATTACACAAATGAACAATTCTTGGATGATATAAATGACAAGACCTCCTTTTTATATATAGGAGTCTAAGGGGTCACAATATAGTCAAGTCGGCATAACAATAATAATGTAAGGGCACAACAATAACAATAGTGGGCTTCTATGGGGCACAATAATAACAATATGGTGACAACATGGGAAAAACAATAAAAATAAGGGGCTACAATGACAATAATAATAAGGGAACACACTAGTATTATAGGGGCCTAACATAGAACTTGTAGGAACTAGGGTGATGGCCATGATGATGGGGTAGAGCACATGTATTAGATTTTGCCCATGTGCTAATGTTTTTGTCACGACCATGTTTTTCATTTTGTTGTACTTTTCCTGTTAAATGTGGCCATATATGCTTTTAACTTTCTTTTCAGCTCCATCCACCTCTGAGCTTCATTCTAGGCCATGACCTGAGGTGTGGACAAGGGGAAGGGGTAAGCTAAGCATATGTGCAGCCAATGGAGAGATGTGGACCCAGGTGGGAAATAATGGATGGAACGAGGGTAATATAAGCAGATAAGGAAGCAGGACCACGCAACCAAAATCAGGGTTTCCCGTGAAATACCATCCCTAGAACCAAATGGTCAATAAAAGAGATCCCACGGGACTAGAATCCAAGGTTAATTCCTAAAAGGGGTCTAGGGGACAAAAGCACAGACCTAGCCCATTCTTTTCGCCAAATCCCACCCATTAATCCATGCTTAGAAGTGTCAATGATAAGCAAACTACAATACTCAATTTCAAAATGACAAGGCATAGCTTTAGATTCAGGAAGCCCACCTTCAAACATACAATCATGGTAGATGGGCGAGTGACAACATGGTTGGCTCAGGTGGCAGAGAAATGGCAGAATGAGCTAGTTGATGGCTGCAAGGGGTTGTTGGCTACCGGCTAAGGACCATCTTGGAGAAAAAAATTCTCCTAGGGATATTACCCACAAAATGGTGGGTAACAGGGCCTTGCCTAGGATGCCTTCTCTTAAGCTTGACAAGTGTGCCAAGTGTGGCCAAAGTGGCAGCCACCTTTTGTTTTGTGTTTCCTAGTGAGAGGCTTATCTGCTTCCCTTGTCTTCCTGTCCTTTGAGATTTAGAGGGCACCTCAAGTTTCTCTTCCTCTGCTCTTTGTTTCTCTCCCTCTTTTCCTCTGTTCTTGCTTTCTCCTCCTCTTCTTCGTATGTTTTTGCTTTCTCCTTCTCTTCTTCCTTTTCTTCCCTACCCTCAGTAGCAGATGTTGGTGTTACTTCTTGTTGTGTGGAGATAAGGGCTTGTGTCTCAATGAAGACCTCCCTATCCATGTCCACAAAGTCAACCCACAACACAGGGTTCTTTAGGTGGCTTAAGGCATCCGTGACAATGAGTTTGATGAGTCCATGATGGGCAATGTGTTGGTTCTTCCCCTCCCTCACTTTCTGACTCATTTCAATGATGGACTGTAAGAGGAAGTGTGGAACACTAAGCCTCTTTGGAATTGTAACTCTTTCTAGAACATTAGCTCATAAAGTAGCCTAAATTGATAAGCATACACAATGCTCAACCTCCCCTCACAAGATATGTACTTGAGGATGTGTTAGGCCACTTCATCCCAAGGGTAAGGGAGGTTCTCTCTTCTTACTCAAATTTTGTCTTCCACGGGCTACTCTTTATGGAGGAAGAAGTTTTTCTTGGTTGTAACATTTACTACCTTATCCTCCTTGCCCCATCGAATTCCTAAGTGTATGGTGGCTACTCTTCTTATGAGATCTGCGTTCAAATGGATTGCAAGTCCTCTAACAACAATAGTGGGACTGTTTTCTCCCTGAGAATTTAGGGCCATGGAAAATTCATGGGTTACCCCATCATCATACCCATTTAATTGCTCAAACAATCCCATCCACTGATGTCTCAGAAAAATATCCCTAACAGGAGGATGTTGATGGATGCTTTTGGTGTCTGTGGGTTCTCATCTATTGAAACCACCTCCCATTGCTACTACTACTCCTCTAAGTTATTTGAGGGGAATTTTCAATATTTTCCTCTGAGCAGTCTTAGGTGCAGAGGTAGTGGCTAATGTTTTTCTTTTTGTGTTAGAGGAGTAGAAGGATGATACCTTCGACTATGGTAAAAACTTTCATCTGCTCCTATCCTGCCTTTTTATTTGATGAAATAAATCTTCAAGGGAAATTATTTGAACAAGGGTTTGCTACAAGGTACTCGTAGCAAGAAAAATTCTCCATGCAATTATATGAAAATTAGAGAGGAAGGAGACCACTTACCCTTTTCAGGATGACTCTCTCATGCTCATGGGGGTTTGAGGAAAACTTCTAGTGGTTTTGGCTCCTTTTCTCATCTTAATTCATCCCTGTATCTTCTCTTACGTGTTCTTGTAGCACTTTGGGTCTTCCTATAGTAGTGGTATCCAGTCCTGTAGCACCTGCAAACTCAGCTTGTAGCAATTCAGTGGCACCCTAGGCAAACTCTAGTAGCATCTAGCTCGTCCTTCGTTACCTTGGTGGGTCTCTCTCACTGCTTTTTGGGAATGAACAATTGTGCAAGTGGAATCGATCTTTGTACATTTATTCCCTTTTGTGGTAATGGGCTTGAAGGGCTTTGGTGACTTGGCCCCTACACAAATTTTCACTTTTAACCATTGTCCCCACTCCCCATAATTATCACCCCCCTAGTTTGACTTTTCCACATTGCATGGGTGGCGAGTAGACTGCAGTTTCTTAATCAAAGGTTGTCAAGTTTATCGGCCACCTCCAACCCATAAAAACCATATTCTCGTTCATTAAACACATTTTTTACCATTATGTGCATAGGGAAGAGGTGAGGGGTGTCATAACTGAGCCTACATGTTATGTCGAATTGTTGGAGATACATGCATGTTGTTGTTGAGCTGATGATCGATCAACTGTCCTCTAGAGGTGTTGACTTCCTTTGTTTGCTTATGCACAGGTCTTCACAACATAATGATGTAGTCGACTGATGAAATATTTCTTCCATGCAAACCTCTTTCCAGTGTTCGATCTTCTGCTACTGGAGTGGATAGGTGACCTTACAACTGCTCCTCGAGGATGGGGTGACTTCTCTAGACCTCAAGAATGGCCTCTTGAAGCCTCAAGGTGGCCAAATCTTCATTCTGAAGCTGTAAGAATTTTTGGTCTTTGGTTTTGTTGGATCTATGCAGGCTGCTACAGGATTGATCTCCTTCTTGTAGCAATCACTTAGTTCCTCCTCAAAACCTCATATTGGATTCAGGGACTTGGACAAATCATAGCGGGTCTAGGGACAAGAACAGAATCTTCAAAAGGTGGTGAAGTTTGTGAAAAAGAAAAAGGTGAAGGTATAGTCCTTTTTCTGTGTTTTTTTTATATGGTCAGAGGTGGAATCTTGAGGATGAAATTTCCTAAATGGAGTGGATGAGGGGTGAAGGATTTTTGGTGGACTTCTCCCAACATTTCCCAAGGTAAAACATGACCTTTCTGGACCCTTTTTCCAAGTGGATCTCCCTCCTATAGCATTTCAGGTTGCTCCTTGTTGACGGCGCTGGAAATTCATCAACCAAGGGCTCTCCCTGATGTGAAGTCCCAATTAGACCTCACACCATTTAGAATAGCAGCCCCATCCGTAGTATCGGCCCGGCTGCCAGCTGCCATGTATTGTCGTAGATTTTCCTTGGCTACAAGGTTCAGCACAAGATAGTAATGCACGGGTATCTTTGAATCAACAAGTGAGTATGCCTTGTGAAATGTTTAGTTGCGGAAATTATCAAGGTCCTTCTATCGAAATGGGAGAGAAAAGTGGGCCCTTTTAAGACAAGTAATAGTACTAATCTAGAAAAGGCACACAAGCACATACATAAGAATGAAACGTCGATCAACCAGCGAAATAGTTCACATGGAAGCGACAATCGTTAAAGCAAATACAGCACACTTTTAACAAGATAAGTACCAAAGCCACAAAAAATAGTTCAATTTCCTTAGTACAGATGAAAAACAACATACATCGCAAACATTCAAAGATCAGTATTACAATATTCACGACATATGCATGGAAGTATGTCAACTCAACGAGCTTCTGAATTAAGTAAAAGTTCCAAGATACATTAAGACAACGAACACCACTAGCCCCAATAATGGAGCATTAAAGCAATCACTTGCTCCTCCAAAACAACTATCTTCCTCTCTAATGCCTGGTAGGAAGAGCCAAGGTGAAAAGTCCTTTGCATGTACAATGACGGTGTATATATAACAAATAGGGTGATCATTCACCTCCCATGCGACTCTTGGGCTACCCTCATGATTATTTGACTTCTCTATGACCTTTTGACTCCCACGTGACTTTTCACATTACATGGATGACTCTCGGACTTCCACTTTACATTACATTTTATTATATAGAATTTAAATAATCCACAAATGTTGTGGCACATGCTAACTCGTGACATGACATGGCAATGTCAAGCCACTCTTTTTTGCTAGTTTGTCTTCAATAAAATATGTGCAATGTTTCATCTTCATGAGAGATGTGCTTTGTTCTTCATATCCACCCTCCAAAGGGTTGTGAATCAGGTGGAGCCTTCATGTGGTCCTGGCCATTGATCTTCTGTTGTAATTTGGTGTTCCTTTGACTTCTCACTTGATGATCCTCTCATCCCTTCAACTTCATATGTGTCTTCTAGCATGGTCCCCTTCTCCTTTTCCTCCATCATCATCATATCATGATAGGATAGAGTACCTGCAACTAAAAACCATTCATGACAAGCCAGCATCAGTCTCAAAACCCCTAACCTAACATATTTCATGAACTCACCCGTTAGGCCTGAAACTCATGATTGGTTGAGTTACTGGGTAAGGGATTGTGTAGTTCTAGAGGCCTAGGTCCAGGACTGAGGTTTGAGCATGCACAATGCGCAATTCAAGATGGCCAGGTTCAGGAGATTGCGCAGTTGAGGAAGTTAAGAGCTCAAGGCAGAGGCTTGAGGCTTGAAGATGCCCAATGCACAGTTCTGGAAGGACAGAGGCCAAGGCATTGCATAGTTGAGGGACTCAAGGACTCATCCTAGAGGCTTGAGCCTTGAGACTGCACAATGCGCAGTTGCGGGAGGCCTAGGAAAAGGGATTGTGCAGTTGAGGGACTCAAAGGCTCAGGTTGGAGGCTTAAGCCTTGAGTTTGCTTACTACGTAGTTTTGGGAGGCAAGGAGATCAAGTGATTGCGTAATTTTGCAGTTTAGGAGCCCAAGGCTAAGGCTTGAGGACTAAAATTGCACAATGCATAGTTCGGGTTGGGCTAGGTAGAAAGATTGCGTAGTTCTGGAGCTCAGGGATTGGGATTGAGCACTAATATTGTGCAGTCCGCAGTTCTGGAAGGCAGAGATTGCACATTGCGCAATGCCAAGGGACAAGGATGTTGCTTGAGGGCTTAGACTTGCAATGCGCAATTCAGGCTAGACATAATGAGGCTGAGTGGCCCGGTCGGGGAGTTTTCCCAGTTGGACTAAGTGTTGAATCAGTGAGTTGAAGATGAGTAAAAGAGAGACATTGAGCATGATCACACACTTAGATCACTTGACGATATGACAAGGAACACTCAGAACATATGAACAACATATCTTCCTCAAAGCAACAAATTTGCGACGGCTCTGACCAAGTGTGACACTAAATATACACTGCGACAGTGCTTAAAACTTTGGGAATGAGTGTGATACATGCTTACATGATAAGAACAACTCATTATCACAGAGATTACCCCTTGAGATAAGCCAAAACTCCACTTTACACGATGAGCAACACTTCCCATGGCAAAAGACAACACTTGCGATATGACAAGAAAAGTGTGAATGACACTTCCGATATGACAAGAAAAGTGTGAACGACACTTGTGATATGAAAAGAGAAGTGTGAACAACACTTGCGATATGCAAAAAATAGTGAAAGCTTCTGGGAAGGAAGGTGTATTTTCCTGTGCATTTCATGTGCCTAAAGAAAAAAGGAATAAGTTGGAAGCTTCTGGGAAGGAAGGTGTACTCATTAGATATAGTGAAAATTCAAAGGCATATAGAATTTATGTACCTGGTCAAAGAGATGTAGAAGTAAGTAGAGATGTTACCTTTGATGAAGACATTTCCCTCAGGAAAGCCAGAGATATCCCCATTTCAAGAAAGGATGATGATGCTGCTGAAAAAGAAGAACCTATGATGGATGAGCCTATGTCTGATGTTGATGGCTCGATGGATCCTCTTGATCCACCTCATTGTGATTCCTCTACCTCAAGGAAAAGACCATTATGGCTCAAGGATACACTTGAAGATGCAGAAAAGCATGTCGTTCCAAGAGGAACATTTCGGGAAAGTAAGAAGCCCAACAGGTATCAAGGGTACTTGGCTACCATGAGTACTATCATTCAAACTGAACCTTTCACTTCTTAAGAAGCTGTGAAGCACCAGGTATGGAAAGATGATATGTCTGAGGAATATGAATCAATCAAAAAGAATGATGTCTGGGAGGTGGTGCCTAGACTATTAAAATTTGTAACTAGGGCCAAACTCCACATGGGTCATCTTATTTATGACAGCTGATCTTTTTCTTGGATTCCTCTCCCCGAGATGTGTAGGATTGATCTAAAGATCATCCAATTCCAATAAACACAAATAAAGATATGAATTTATTTATATTATGGACAAATTGTCAAGGTCGACCAGCAAGCAAAATAGGCATTCAAACCCCCATCTCATCCTCAACGTTGCATATAAAAGGAGACGTCAAGTCATTTTATCATCATCATCTCTCTCTCCTCACTTGATTGGGTACGCTAATCTGGGCATTTATCTCTCACACGTGCGAAGGAAGGAGGATATTTTCAGTTTCGCTGTTTGACTGCGTTGACCAGCGTTGACCGAATTTCATAAGGTTGTATTTTAGGTTGCATTGACTAGCGTTGACCTCCTTTTTATTGCGCATTGGGTGAGGCATCTTCTCCTTGGCAGGCCGCAGGTCTGGGCACTGAAATTGAGGTGATTTGACCTCTCATTTGACCAGTGTTGACTGCCCTAGGTCTAGTCGCAGTTTGACTTTCTTTGACCAGCTTTTGACTAGACTTTTTTAGACTGTTTTGGGCTGTTTGGACTTGTTGTTGGAGACCGACGTTGACTGGGTTTGACCGAGCTGCTTAGACAAAGAATTCTACCCAGTTAGACCAGCATTGACTGTCCTAGTTAGGTTTTTCTGTTATTGTCATAAATTATCAAATTTGTAAGTTTGTACTATCTCTCTCTCTGCTGAACTATTATAGAATATAAGAAGAATTGATAAAGGGTTTCCCCACGTTGGGGTTTGTCCCTGGCTGGTGCCACATCTTGTGTCCTCTTGGCTTGGCTTGTCTTCTACTATTTATGTTTATGTTCTATCTGCATTTTACTATCATGTTAATGTGATTGCTAAACTAGATATTGATATTGGGCTAATAAAGAAATTGAAGTAAATTTCTCTTAAGCATAGAACATACCATTGTTACCTAAAATTAACATGGTATCAGAGGTGAGGTGAAGACAAAGCCCAAGCAAGAGTGAAAGAGAAATCACTGAAGACAGATGGACAAGGACAAAAGGCTCAATGGGTTCCTCATCCCACTTCCCAGATGAAGACAAGCTCTGTGAAAATTCTGACTATCATGGATGGAAGATGTCTCTTGATCTGACCTTGGAAGAACAAGAAGTGTTGGATATGTAAAGGGTAAAATCCCTGAGCCTCCTTCAAATGCACCAGTTGCTACGAAGACCAAGTACAATAAGGATGAAGTCAAAGCGAAGAAGATTAACAGAGATTCCATTGACAAGCATCTAGTGGCCTACATCTCCGATTTGAACACCTCCAAGGAGATCTACGACAGGTTGGTCAACATGTTCAAGGTTAGTGATGCAAATCAAATTTTATTTCTCAAAAATAAGTTGAAGGATATTAAGAAGGGCAAGGACGAGGATATTCAATCCTACTTCTTAAGGATCATTGAGATCAAGGAATGATCTACTTTCGATTGGAGAGGTCATTCTTAGCAAGGAACTTATTATCACTACCCTTGGAGGACTCCCACCCAAATGATATATATTTAGAACCACTATTCTGAATAATTATCGAATTCCAGGGTTTGAAGAATTGATGTCGAGATGCATTCAAGAAGAAACAAGAATGGTGGAGCAAGAAATGCCTTCTAATAGAAGCAACCCCAATGCTTTCTCCACTCGTGCCAAAAGGAAAAATAATGCAGGGTCTAAAGGTCATTTCAATGGAAAGACTGGATCTAAGGGTGGAAGGAAGGGCAGGTGCTTTGTTTGTAATAAGTTTGACCACTATGCAACGGAGTGCCCAAATAGAAGGGACACATCACATGATGATGATCACAATCATTCTAGGGGCAACTTCAACCACAAAAATCAAAGGAATGGCAGGTTCAATGGCAAAGGAAAAAGGAATGTGGGACATCAAGGAAATGGTCAACCCTCCAAGAAAGCAAGGAACTCCAAATATGAAGAATTAAATGTTGTTAACAATAAGCAAAAGGAATACTATCTTATATCGGCCCTCTCTACTACCACTCCTCCGGACACTTTGGGGAATTGGCTAATTGATAGTGGTGCCTCAAGGCACTTCACCAAATACAAGGAAGCTCTCACTAACCTGATAGAGAAGGAGGCAAACTTGGAGATTATTCTTGGAGGCGATGCCACCTATCCCATGAAGGGAGTAGGGAATGTTACCCTTCAATTGAATCAAGGTAACACGATTCATTTACAAGAATTTCTATATGTACCTGATCTCAAGAAGAACCTGGTGTCCATTTCAGCAATGGAAGACAAAGCATACAAGGTGGCATTCATCGATGGAAAGGTACGTGTTTAGAAAAAGAATTTTAAAGATGCTTTTCCTCTTTGGTTCAGGGTTGACACTTTGTATCAAGTTGGAGGAAGTCCATTGGGAGCCATGTCTTGCGACACATCTCTACAATCTGAACTATGGCACCGGAGGTTTGCCTATCTTCATTATAAGGCTCTTCCCAATGTGAGACATATGGTGACAGGTATGCCCAAGTTCAAAGTAGAGCATGAAGGTGTATGTCTAGATATGCCGAAGGAAAACTTACAAGGGGACCATTCCCCTCAAGTAATAGCAAGACCACAGATATATTGTAGTTGATCCACTCTGACATATCTAGTATGATGCCCGTAAACTCTTTGGGAGGATACTTATATTATCTCACCTTTACGAATGATTATTCTAGCAAGTCTTGGATCTACTTCTTGGAAAAGAAGGATGAAGTGTTCACCTGGTTCCGTCACTTCAAAGCCATGATCGAAAACCAATCCGAGAAGAGAATCAAGATATTGAGGACTAATAATGGGACTGAGTACGAATCAAATGAATTCCATGATTATTGCAGAGAAGCTGGCATTAAGAGGGAGACCACAACACCATATACTCCTGAGTAGAATGGTGTGGCTGAAAGGAAGAATCGTACTATTGGAGAAGTTGTTCGTGCCATGCTTCATGATCAACGACTTCCGAAGTTTCTATGGGCAGAAGCTACAAATACCGTTGTGTATGTTTAAAACTGATGCTCTCATTAAGCATTGGACTCCAAGACTCTCGAAAGAAATGTTCACTGGTAATAAACTCGATGTCTCTCACTTTAGAATTTTTGGAAGTCCCGTATATTTTCATGTGCCGAAAGAGAAAAGAAGCAAATTGGGTGCATCAGGGAAGAAAGGAATCTTTGTGGGCTATAGCGAAAATTCTAAGGGCCATAGAATTTATGTGGCTGGTAAAAGGAAAGTTGAGATAAGTCATGATGTCACCTCTGACGAAGATATGGCCCTCAGCGAGATCAACAACCTTCCTATCCCAAGGAAGGACAAAGAAGATGACACCGAAAAACAGGGTGAAAAAGAGGACGAGACGATCCCTGATGTTGATGAATCACTGGATCCCATTAATCCTCCCCCCCAAGAGCCCTCCTCCTCCAAGAGGATACCCTCATGGCTTAGGTAGACTCTCAAAGATGCCGAGAGATATATTGCACAAAAGGGGGACTTTCCGTGAGAGTAAGACGCTGAACAAGTATCAAGGATACTTGACCGTCATGAGCACTATCATTCAAAATGAGCCTTCATCATTTGAAGAAGTCGTGAAGAAAAAAGTATGGAAGGATGCTATGAATGAAGAATACGAGACTATTATGAAGAATGATGTCTGGGATGTGGTTCCTAGACCCCAAGACAAATTTGTTGTCACCTCTATGTGGCTCTACAAAATCAAACATGGAGTTGATGGAAGTGAAGAAAAGTTCAAAGCTCGCTTTGTTGCTCAAGGCTTCTCTCAAAAGGAAAGTGTAGATTACAATGAGATATTTGCACCTATTGCCTGATACACCACCATCTGCTCGATCATAGCCCTTGCTGCCTCGCAAGGATGGAACCTACATCAGATGGATGTCAATACCACTTTCTTGCATGGTTCGATCAAAGAGGAAGTCTATGTGGAACAACTCGAGGGGTTTGAGGTTCATGACTGGGAATCTCATGTATGCAAGTTGAAGAAAGCTCTCTATGGCTTGAAGCAAGCACCCCGAGATTGGTATGAGAGGATTGATAGCTATCTGATGAAGCTGAGATTCACTAGAAGTGAAGCCAATCAAAATCTTTACTTTAAGGTTGAAAATGATAAACCTCTCATACTGGTACTTTATGAGGACGACCTCTTTCTGACAGGTGCAGACCCTCTCATTCACAAATGTAAGAGGGAGTTGGCTTCTGAATTTGAGATGAAGGACCTAGGACTGATGCACTACTTCCTAGGGTTGGAGCTCTGGCAAAATCCAAGAGAAATTTTCCAATCTCAAGGAAAGTATGTTGTGAAGATATTGGAAAGATTTGGGATGGTGGACTGCAAGCCTATGACTACCCTTATGGAACTTAACTTCAATAAGTTATGTGGTAGTTTTGACGGACCTGAATTGGGAAATGCTTATGAGTATTGTCAACTCATAGGAGCGATGATTTTCTCGGTGAAATCTCATCCGAACATATGTTTTGCAGTTAATACGTTGAGCCAATATATGGTTGAGCCTCACCATATACATTGGATTGGTGCCAAGAATCTTCTGAGATATCTTTGGGGCACAATCACTCATGGACTGAGATACACTATTGGAGATGTGAGGTTGCATGGTTATTATGATGTTGATTGGGCCGGCAGTGTGGTGGATCGGAAGACCACTTCTGGGTGTTGTTTTTCTTTGGGTTCTGCTTCGATATCCTGGATGAGCAAGAAGCAGAAATCGGTTGCCTTGAGCACCGCTAGGGCCGAATACATAATTGCAAGTATGGCCTCCTATGAAGCTGTCTGGTTAAGGAAGCTCTTCAATGAGTTGTTTAGACATGTGCTGGATACCACCGTGATCCTGTGCGACAACCAGAGTGGGATCCGATTATCAGAGAATCCCATATTTCATGATCACTCCAAGCACATAGATATCAGGTACCACTTTATCCAGGATATGGTACAACGAGGAGCAATAAGGCTCCATCGCATTAGGACTGATGAGTAAGTCATCGATATTCTGACAAAGCCCCTGGGGAAGTTCAAGTTCTTAGCCTTCTATCCTAGAATGCAAGTGCAAAATATGAATGGTTAACTTTAGGTGAGATCGTTAAGTGTTTTAAGAGTGTTAAAGTATTGCAAGGTTATGATCTTGAATGTGAAACTTACTTGCAAGAAACAAGTAGTTAGTACACCAAAGTAAATTCACAAGAAGTGCTTATTCCACTTATGATCATGAAAAGCAATGTAACTATTTATCCACTAGCCAATATCAATGATAACAATGACAAGTGAAAGTATTCCTTTAGAAACAATGTCATAAAAATGCTAGCAGTCCTTTAGGCAACACAATGTATCAATGCTTTTCAATGACAATGCAACCACTGACAAGTAAGGATACTTGCAGTTAGAAAATATTACACTTTAGCTTATGTTAATGACATTAATATAACAAAAGCAGACTTATGACATTAGTAAGGTAATCTTATGTGAAGAATCCCAACTTGATCCAAGTATATCACTTACCCTTTAGAGCACTTTTTTTTTGTTAAGAAAATTGACTCAATGACTACACACCTACTTCGCCGTGAATTATCTTATGTATGCAAGAGTGCAATGGATGCAACAGAGATATGAGGCAGCAAAGAGACCAATGCTTACAGAAGCTAGAAAAACAATCCAATCAACAAGGAAACACTTACCCAAGGAGCAAGAGATGCAAAGAAATGAGTGCCCAATGAGATAAGATGACTGTCAGCTACTTTTACACCACTGTTATATTTATTATCAAACGTTACAGTGCTTGTATCAGACCTTATAGTATTTATATCAGACCTCTAATTAGCATGAAAGTCCATAAAAATGCCAATTAATGAGCTAAACAATCATTGCAAATGAATTCTAGGTGAAGTAGGATGCCAATTCATTAACTTTTGTACTGTGCCAATATTAACCAGACTTAAGTATTCAGATCAGACTGCTTCAGCCACTTAAATTAGTCGCCAAATGTAAAATAAACTTGCCAAACACCACTTATATAATGCCCTTAGTTGATGTGTATTGATTTGTTAGGATTCTAGGCTTAATTAAGAATGTTTTTTAGGGTTATTTAGGGTGATGTTAGTTAGAATACGTCATTGTTTTCAGAAATATCAGATCTGAAACAATTATGCAGAAAATAGAAGAAGGATGGGAAAAAAATCAAACCCTCAAAGGCCCTTAGGCCTTTGCTCAATAGTTGATTTGGCTAGTGAAGGCGCCAAGAAGATAAATTTTTCCTGGAATGAACAAACTTAAACCCTTAACACTTGAAACCAAAAGTATTGTTCTGAAACATGATAGATCATCCACTCAAACCCCAACACCAAGTGAGAAAAGACCCTCCAAGGTTAGCAGCCAAGAAAAATTTGTGAGCTGGGAAAATTTGGAGCTCAAATTAACGAAGAATGGCCTTGAAAACTTGAAGATCAGCCTATAAAATGTGAAAAATCGGTCACCTGATTCCTACTGCAACAAACCGATTATATTTCACTTACTTGTTAAATTAATTGAACAAGTTATTTGCAGTTTTCTACGGAAATAATTGAAATACATACACTGCAGCCTACACCAAAATAAAACTGCGGAAACTAAATACAGCACAAGAGAGAAATAAACATCAAACACATCTACATAGTTATTTTTGGACAAACATCCCCGAAACAACCCAATGTGGGAAAAACGGTGTTGAGGCTGAGGGTTTTATTATTATGCAGTAGTATTATGAGTAAAATTCGTTGGATGCCCAATTGGTTATCCGATATAGAGAGAAACTGGACAAAACGAAATAGTGAGATGATCTCACCCTGTCACTGGAAGATTGGGCTCTAATCTGCTGGAAGAGAGCCTCTATGTCCCTTTTGCGTCAAACTTTGTGCAGAATTGCGTCAACCCCACACAGTCTCTATGTCACCTCTGTTGGGGACTACGTTTCTCCTCCTTCTGACCCTCTGCTAGCTAGAAACTTCGGCTCTCAGCCTCTTGGTCTCACCCCCAGCTCCCGGCTTCTGAAACTCAATCTCCTCAACAGGGATTCAATCTCCCTTCAGGCTCTGCACTGCCACTGCGTTAGCTCTACATGGCCCAATGTTAGCCTCTCTAGACAGCGTTCTTCCCTCTCTGCCTTGTACTCTTCAGCCCAGGAAAACTCCCCACCGAATAATAACTCGACCCCTCACTGCAAAAGATCACTTCAAATTTCTTTCCCAGCAACTGTTGTACTTCAGAAATTCGATCTTCTGATCTCAACTCGATGCGTCTTCCAAATGCCCCTCAATCCTCCTCTTATAATCCTTCTGTTGAGAACCAATGACCCAGATTAGATTCTAATCAATGGCTCTGATCATTTTGTCTTGATCCTCGTCTTCTTCTAGAAGTTTCACCCATGGTTAGATTAATTCCCTTTAATTATTTTAATTACCTAAGTTTAGACTTAGGCCTCCATTAAAAATAATTAATTATTTTAATAAAACTGATTCCGAGTGGAATTTCCCAAAACGATTTCTGTTGAAGAATCTAAGGCAAGATGACATTAATGATTCTTCTATCTGTGATAACTACTTGTGATGTCTTTTTACTTATTATGATTATCTTCTTATTATTATTATTATAGTGTGTTCTTCAGTCATCAAACAGCTACCAAAACAAGAAGATCAACAAGATATAAGTACACAAGATGTAGGCACCAAGCCAGGGAAAAACCTTTGAGAGGAAAACCTTTCAATCTCTTCTTATAGATTCTTTATTGACGAATACCAAGACCTTTGACCAAGATCAACTTCTCAAGAATGTGCTTGCTTCACTGCTTCCCAAACCAAACAAAATCTCATTTCGGCAACACTACTTCGGCCTCCAGCCACAGCTTTTCGGTCCTAACTGCAAATCTACAACTTCGGCCCCCCGACGACAACCTCTACTTCGCATGTGTGGATTAGAACTGCTTCTTCTTTGCCTCCAGCTGCCTCGCTTGACCTTATTTGTCTTCTGGATCTAGGAGGGAACTTTGTTGGCCCTTCCTTCAGCTCTTTTTCACCAGATCAAACCTCCACGATGAAACCCTAGCCCTGCAGCAAAAACCCCAGCGGAAAACTATAGAATTTCAACCCTCTTCTTCACACGAGAGGAGAGAAAGAGAGAGAGAGGAACCCAAAACACTTCTTCTCCTTCTTCTGCCTTCTTCGCTTGCTCTTTTCTGCTTCTTCCTTCGCATGAGAGAGAGAGGAATGAGTGTGTCCAAATGAGGTCGAATTGCCTCCTATATATAGGTCTTCCAAGGGTACGAATTCTAACTTCTAAGCCGACTTGGTTTTGAAAGGCTCAGTAAAATACAAAAATAATTATTTTTATAGTTTACGAGATGCCCGATGGGGTCTTCATATTATGACAATGTCCCTATTTGACTTCTTGACCTAGGACAATCCTAGAAGCACTTTCAATTAGTGCTTGACCTATAAACAAATTTCTTGGGCAAGAAACCCAAGCTTAGTAATAATAATAATCATTTATCTTTCTTTTAAAAAATACAAGAATCAAAAATACATTTCATATTTATGAAGACCGAACCTAGATACACTTTCTTCAACACTCCCTCTTAACTAGGGAGGTATTCATAAATGGTACATGTCTATTCTCAATACTGAAGAGATCTCATAAGAAGAGTCGAACTAGTTGTCCATCTATATAGCATCATCATAACCAACATCGTCACATAGCAAGGCCTTGACTAACAACTCTATCTCTCAATAGACCAGAGCATAATGTTGGTGAGACCAATGATTATAGACACCTTCATCATTGTCTCTCAAGGAACATACCCAGCCAGGTGTTCACCGAGTATGACCTTCTAGGACTATTCTTATCTTGGTCCCCAGCCCTCAAAGAATATCGGTCCTCTTGCCTACTGTTTTCTTGGATGTCCTACCACATTCTCAAAGAGTATCGGATGCCAGATGATTACTCAATCCTCCATTCTTTCTTCCAAAATGAAGACAAGAATGATGTGTTTATCTCTCCCTCTCAACTAGGAAAGATATGTTAACCAATCCAAGCTCGTTTCTAAAATACACAAGCTTCTTATTGGGAAGAGATTTTGTCAAAATATCAAAAATTTGATCATCGGTGGGGATATACTCCAGCTTCAGTATACCATATTGTACCAATTTTCAAATGCATTGGTACTTGTTTATGTGCTTCATCTTTCCATGAAATATCGGATCCTTAGACAGTCTTATACAGTTGGTATTATCACAATGTATTATGGTAGGATCCAATAGTCCTGTAAACAGATCAGATAACATCTTCCTTAACTAGACTGCTTCCATGCTCACTTCACAGGCTGCAATGTACTCGGCCTCAGCACTACTCAAAGCCACTATCTCTTGCTTTTTGCTCATCCAAGAGACTATGGATGATCCCAAGATAAAACATTCTCCTGTAGTGCTTCTTCCATCCTTTTCGCTGCCTCCCCAATCGAAATCAGTAAATCCTTCAAGGTGAACATCTTTTCCCTTTTCATACTTCAATATATGCTTGGCAGCTATCTAATGATCATGTCTTGGCTCCATTTGAAATTGACTGAGAACGTTTACTGCAAAACATATGTCTGGCTGAGTATTTCACCAAATACATCAAGGAGCCAATCAATTGCTTTTACTTAGTAGGATCCACTGGACTGGATTCAAAATACCTTAACATTTTCAAGTTTGTGATCATCGGAGTTGTCATCGGTTTGCATTCCATCATATCAAACCTTTTCAATAGCTCAATCACATACTTTCTTTGTCCCAAAAAGATTTCATTCGGTTCCTGCTAGACTTCCAATCCCAAATAATAATGCATAAGTCCTAGATCCTTCATATCGAATTCAGTTGCTAGCATTTTCTTACACTCATGAATTCTTTCTTCATTACCAGTTAATAGAAGATCATCTACATATAGAAGAATGGTGACAGGTTCATCATTCTCTACTTTTATGTATAGATTGGGATTTGTCGTGCTTTTCCTGAAACCCAACCTTTGCAAGTATGCATTCATTCTAGCATTCCATGCCCTAGGAGCTTCCTTGAGGCCATAAAGTGCCTTCTTCAACCTGCCAACATGATTTTCTCTATCCTTTACCTTGAATCCCAATGGTTTCTCTATGTAGATTTCTTCATCTATGGTAGGTACCATTCAAGAATGTTGTTTTGACATCCATTTGATGTACCTTCATCCCATTGATGTTGCCAAAGATATCAGAGATCAGATCGTGGTATACCTTGTTGTGGGAGCAAAGATCTCTTCATAGTCAATGCCTTCTTCCTGAGAGAAGCCTCGAGCCATGAATCTAGCCTTGCATTTATCTATGCTTCCATCTGCAGCATGCTTGATCTTATACATCCACTTAAAGGTTACCACTGATTTGTTTTCCGGTTTTGGGACAAATTCCCAGACTCCATTCTTCATAATAGATTGGTATTCCTCATTCATCGCATTCTTCCATTCTTGGTGTTTGGCTGCTTCTTCCAAACTGGAAGGTTCATCTTCAATGAGCTTCGACATGTATGTTGCATATCCTGAGTATCTTTTCGGTTTCTTGCTCTCCCTGAATCTTCCTCTTGCAGTGTGACCTTCTACTCCTTGAAGTGTAGAAGTTAACCAGTTAGGTATCTTTCTTCTTTCAGGGAGAGAGATTGGTTCACTAGGACCTTCTTCTTCCTAATGAGAGACGACTTCTTCCTTATTCGCTTCTTCCTAAAATATAGGAAGATCCTCCTCATCAGAATCGGATGGGAGATCTTTAGATTTCTTGAAGGCAATTCTCTCATCAAGAATTACATCTTTGCTTACTTTTATTTGATGTCCTTCCTTTATGTAGATCCTGTAAGCCTTGGAAGAGTTGTTATATCCAACAAATATTCCTTTCTTGCTTGCAAGATCTAGCTTCTTTCTTTTGTCCTTGGGAATGTGAATATATACAAGACACCCAAATATCCGAAGATGATCAATATTTGGTTTCTTCCCAATGAAGACTTCTTTTGGTGTTATATTGCCAAGTGACCTGTGGGGACTTCTATTTTGAATGTATATTGCAGTCTTCATTGCTTCTCCCCATAGGAATTTTCGTAGATCTTGATCATGGAGCATAGCCTTGACACTTTCTTCTATAGATCTATTTTTTCATTCAGCTACTCTATTATGCTCGAGATTGTATGGAACTATAAGCTCCCTCTTAATCCCAACCTTTTACAGAAAGCAATGAATTATTTGGAAGTATACTCGCCTCCATTGTCTAATCTTAAAATCCTTATCTTTCTTTCTGTAAGATTTTCTACCTCTGCCTTGAATTCTTGAAATTTTGTGAATACTTCGTCCTTGGATTTAAGTAAATAAACCCAAGTTTTTCTTGAATGATCATCAATGAAAGTAACATAATATATATGACCTCCAAGTGATTTAGACATGGGACCACATACATCAAAGTGGATGAGATCTAGAATCTCTTGAGCTCTAGATGTACTATTTGCAAATAGTTTCTTTGCATTCTTTCCCAGAGCACAGTCTTTGCAAACTCCTTCATGGTCTTCTTTGAGATTTGGTATCCCATTTACAATGGAGTTTAGAGTTGGCAAGATCTTGTAATGAAGATGGCCCAATCTTCTATGCTAAAGTTCACACAGACTTATATCAATGTGGACAAGTGCTTGATTTAGAGGAGATGAGAGTTTGTAGAGTCTTCCTTCTCGAACTCCAACGGTTCTAACTTTTTCAATGCTAGAATCTTTAGCCCAAACCATTACTTCACCATCTATAAAGAAACTCTACCTCCTTTTTCTTCTAATGATGAAACAAAAATAAGATTTTTGCACAAACCTGGAACATATAGAATGTTGTTGAGATGAATGTCACCTCCTCCTTCCAGCTCAATTGATGTATATTCAATGCTTTTTACCGGATAGCTCTTGTTGTCACCAAGTTCCCCAAAGTATGAGGACTTCCCTTTGGATAGGGTTTTGAGTTGCTTGTGAAATCCAGTCATGCGTCCTGAAGCTCCACTATCTATCACCCATATATTTTCATCTTGAAATGTTTCGGTGAGGGTTGAGAACAATACTTCATTCTTTGAAAATTTGAGATCTTTGGTAGAGACGAGACTATTCCACACTGCCTTGAAACTTTTCTTGATGAGTCTTGCTAATGATGAACACTTCTTCATAACATAGTTGATCTTCTTCATGCCTTGTGCAAACCTGGCTCTAATACCATGTTGAAGAATCTAAGGCAAGATGACATTAATGATTCTTCTATCTGTAATAACTACTTGTGATGTCTTTTTACTTATTATGATTATCTTCTTCTTACTATTATTATAGTGTGTTCTTCAATCATCAAACAGCTACCAAAACAAGAAGATCAACAAGATACAAGTACACAACATGTAGGCAGCCAAGCCAGGGCAAAACCTCTCCTCTTGAGAGGAAAACCCTTCAATCTCTTCTTATAGATTCTTATTGACGAATACCAAGACCTTTGACGAACACTGAAGACCTCCAGCCACAGCTTTTTAGCCCTAACTTCAGATCTATAACTTCAGCCCCCTAGCAGCAGCCTCTACTTCGCACGTGTGGACTATAACAGCTTCTTTTTTGCCTCGCTTGACCTTATTTATCTTCTGGATCTAGGAGGGAACTTTGTTGGCCCTTCCTTCAGCTTTTTTTCACCAAATCAAACCTCCACAACGAAACCTTAGCCCGGCAGCAAAAACCCCAACAAAAAACTAGAGAATTTCAACCCTATTATTCACTCGTGTGGAGAGAAAGAGAGAGAGAGGAACCCAAAACACTTCTTCTCCTTCTTTTGCCTTCTTCATTTGCTCTTTTCTACTTCTTCTTTCACATGAGAGGGAGAGGAATGAGTGTGTCCAAATGAGGTCGAACTGTCTCCTATATATAGGTCTTCCAGGGGTACGAATTCCAGCTTCTAGACCAACTTGACAGGCTGGAAGGCCGACTTGGTCTTGGAAGGCTCAGTAAAATACTAAAATAATTCTTTTTACAATTTACAAGATGCTCGATGGGATCTTCATACTATGACAATGTCCCTATTTAACTTCTTGACCTAGGGCAATCCTAGAAGCACTTTCAATTAGTGCTTGACCTGTAAACAAATTTCTTGGGCAAGAAACCCAAGCTTGATAATAATAATAATCATTTTTCTTTCTTTTACAAAATACAAGAATCAAAAGTACATTTCATATTTATGAAGACCGAACCTAGATACACTTTCTTCAACAATTTTTGGGTATTGTGGAATACATGTGTGCAAGCCTCCCTTCAAATTTTGAGGTTTAGAGCACATATGATGCTAATAGAAATCAACACTCCCTCTTAGCAAGGAATGTGCTCTAGTAATGCAACTTGCTGAAGCATCACCCTTCTCTGTAACATCTCCCTCTGCGCTGCTGATGTATGACATCACTGCCCACCAACTACTGCGCAAATGTTGCATATGTATTGCTACTGACACTGCCACTACCAATACTGCATTTGTACTGCAACTCCCTCTCAAATTCTACATCCATTTTGCTACTAGCACTGCCACTACCAACACTGCATCTACACTGCAACCTTCTCCAACTGCTACTGCATCAACAAAGAAAATGCATCCAAAATTATTGAACCGGTGTTCAATATGATCCATTTGTTGCTAGAGTTCTGACTGCTGCTAATCTCTACACTAACCCTCTGAAGATTTTGCACTGTTGCTGACTCTGCTTTGTGCCAACTGCACTGCTGCCAACTCTAGCTATGTGCTTCTCAATCTCTAGAGATCCTAGCCACTGCAACTGTCACTCTGACACTCCTCTACATCAACTGACTCGGTCCATCCTACTACTTCTGATATGGGCTCTCGTAGAAAGGTATTGACCCGAGAGGTGGACTCCTCAAGGATCCTGCCCATCTGCAGTTCTTTCGAACTACAGTTCTATATCACCCCACCTTTAGGCGATCATGGCAAACTCCTCCTCCTCGATCTATGCAGATGCAACCTTCAGATCATGCTTCTTATCCTTGTCCTTCTTCTTGAGAGGACACTGTGTAGCATAGTGACCAAGTTCGCCACACCGAAAGCACTTGATCTTCAATATAGCTTTCTTCTTCTTTCGCTACTCCTGTTGCCCCTTAGATGCGAGGGCTACATTCTCATCCTCCTACTTGGGCTTCGACCCACTGCTGCTTCTGCTATTGTCAAGTTTGCACTTGACTAATTCTCTCCTCATCTCTTCCTGCTGAAGAGCGGCCCACATCCCTTCCTAGTCTCGCAATCTTTCTCTGCCCAGGATGCCTTGGACAAATATTTTCCACTCTACTGAAACTGAGTTTAGGGCTAGCCTCACCATCTCGATAGGCTGAGGTGTTGACCCCACAGTTGCCAACTCGTCACAGGTCTCCTGAAGCTTTGCAAGGAACGGATCAATGTGTTACCCCTTCTGCATCTGCATGGATCTCATCTTCTGCTCCAAGTACATCTTTCGTTGCTCGGAAGATCCATGATATAGCATGGACAAGGCATCCGACATCTCCATGGCAGTCCCTTTGCCTGAGATGTGACATACTACATGATCCTTCACTCTGTCGAGGATCATCTGCTTGGCCTTCACCATTTCTCCCTTGTACTTTTTGAGCGGATCTGGATCCGCAGGCTCAGCTACCACACTTTTGACATAGATCTTGAGAAAATGTTCATCCAAAACGCATGACATCCTCGTCTTCCATATCACATAGTTGGATGCACCATCCAACTGATTTTGATCTCTCAACCCACTGGCTGCCATCTCTACCAATCGAAACAGTCGAATTACCTCCTCTCTCCTTTGCATTGTTGCTGGGCTAGCCTACACACTCCCTGCTGGAGTCAATAGATCTGCTGCCCCTTGTTGTTTCTAAGCAAATGAGAATTTGAATTCCCTGACTAGGAATTCTTTGATGAAGAAATTCCCTCAACAGTGTCAATATGTCTCCCACTGACGCTATTCTGCTAGCAACTGCTACAAAATATTTGTGTCCCAGCTGAAAATCTGCTCTGCAAAGAAAAATACATTTCTTCCTTCTGCCTTTAGAAAGATTTGATCTGAAAATCGAATTTCTCTGTCGACTCACTCAAAGAAATCGATTTCTCCTCAAAACTTCGTCCTCCTCGGCCTTTGAACTACGTTGCCTCTGGAGTTTCAAATTGTTGCCTTTGCAGTAATTTCGAAATCCTCTTCCTCTCTACTTCTAAGATATTTTGCTTATGATCTATGCTCTGATACCATGTGAAAAATCGGTCACCCGATTCCTACTGTAACAAACTGATTATATTTCACCTACTTGTTAAATTAATTGAAGAAGTTATTTGCAGTTTTCTACGGCAAATGTTGAAATACATACACTGCAACCTACACCAAAATAAAACTACAGAAACTAAATACTAGATATAAGAGAAATAAACATCACACACATCTACACAGTTACTTTTGGACAAACTTCCTCGGAAAAACTCAATGTGGGAAAACCGATGCAGCACTTGAAAGTTTTATTATTATGTAGTAATAATTCTGAGTACAATTCATTGGATGCCCAACTGGTTATCCAATACAAAGAGAAACTTGACAAAAAGAAATAGTGAGATGATCTCACCCTGCCACTGGAAGATCGGGCTTTGATCTGTTGGGGGAGAGCCTTTGCGTCCCTTCCGCATCAGCCTCTGCACAGAACTGCGTCAACCCCACACAGTCTCTGCGTCACCTATGTTGGGAATTGTGTTGCTCCTCCTTCTGACCCTCTACTGGTTGGAAACTTCAGATCTCAGCCTCCCAGTCTCACACCCCGACTCTCGGCTTCTAAAACTCGATTTCCTCAGCAGGAATTCGATCTCCCTTCAAGCTCTGTGTTGCCACTGCGTCAGCTCTGCATGGCCCACCGTCAGCCTCTTTGGACGTCATTCTTCCCTCTCTGCCTTGTATCTCCAGCCCAAGAAAACTCCCCACCGAATACTAACTCTGGCCATCGCTATAAAAGATCACTTCAATTTTCTCTCCCGGCCACAGTTGTGCTTCAAAAATTCAATCTTTTGATCTCAACTCGATGTGTCTTCCAAATGTCCCTCAAGCCTCCTCTTATAATCCTTATGTTAAGAACCAACGACCTAGATTAGATTCTAATCAATGGCTCGGATCATTTTGGCTTGATCCTCCTCTTCTTCTAGAAGTTTCACCCACAGTTAGATTAATACCCTTTAATTATTTTAATTCCCTAAGTTTAGACTTTGGCCTCCATTAAAAATAATTAATTATTTTAATAAAACTGATTTCGGGTGGAATTTCCCAAAACGATTTCTAGGTATTGTGGAATACATGTGTCCAAGCCCCCCTGCAAATTTTTAGGCTTAGAGCACATTCGATGCTACCAGAAATCAACATAAAAGACCTACAAAATGCTTGGATCCAAAAATACTTGACAGAACCCTTTTTCTGCAGCAAATTAGGCCCTCAAAACTAGCAACCTCCTCTTGCAGGCCTAGCGTTCAAATTTTGGGACCACGGTCTTGTAGATCGGGCCACAAAACCCCCAAATCCACCTTTTCCGACTGAACGATCTTCTTCAATTTGGGAAACAACCCCTTCCAAACGCAGATTTTCCCTAAGAACCTTAGTCGTCCAACCGGATTAGAGCTAGAAAATCCCGTCCTTGCTTCCCAGCTTCAGATATTGACTTGATGGCACCTGCAATGAAGATAGAATAAATTAAAGCCAAATATCCAATATATATACAAAAATAGAAAAACCCCAAATGCTACAAAAAATCAAAAAAATTCCAAAACCTTAAATTCTAAAATACAAGGGTTAGAACAATTTACAAATATCTACAATATTTACAAAATAAAATTATTAGCTCTCATTAGAAAATTAAATCTTTGTACCTAGGATCAACTGAAATTTTTAGAGAATTTTGAAATTAAAATTTTGGATGAGTAATTTCAAAAAAATAAGCGCCCTAAACCCTCCTGCAAAATAATTCGCCACAATGAAAACCTGAAACACAAACAAGGTCGGCTCTTCCCCACAGTCAGTGAACTTGGATCCCAAGAGCTAGCATACATGTGTTAGGATATTCCGACACATAGGAATTAATTAAGTATAACTTGGTCTAGTGTATAGTTAGGTAAAGTGGGTTTCTTTAGTATGTACCTTTTGTAACTTATAATCCGACAGTCATGATATGTTCTAAACATGAAGTGATCTGATGGTTCATTCTTTCCTTGGTATTACCGACACTTGATCTGTGGCTTAACACTTGATTGGTCCATGATATCTATTTAAAGAGCATGGAGGGTTATTTGTCGGAGACCGTTTATGAGAGAAGTTTATGTAAATTTTCTTTCTTTTATTAATAATATTCCCTGAAGTGGGCACGTTGACTGAATCCGTGGACTATTTCTCTCTTTGAGGTTTTTAACCACGTCAAGAATACTGGTGAAATGATCTATGATCCGTTTGTGAGCAGTGTCCTTTGGTGTTCAATCTAAGGAAGGTATCAGAGTCATTTGAGGGCCGCATCCGTTGTTGATCCAAATCCGAAGCCGATACAACTGCATTCGACTATCGTTTCCTAGATCTATTGTTTCTGACCTCTTTCGGGCCGAGAGGGCTACTCTCTTGTGTTAGGAGTATCTATTCGAGTGAGGAAACCCTTTTGTTTCCGCAAAAAGGTTTCCGGTATTACGTCGCTTTTAGATCTGGAGGTACATAGTCTTTATTTGTAGTTATAGTTATTTATCTCTTTGTTTATTTTGGTTTATAGTCATCTATAAATTTTCTATTATTGGATCCATACCTTTCATTTCTGTGTATGCTCTTTGCCCCATGACTCTGTACGATCTGAGTAAACCAAAAACAGAAAGAAAGGATTTTTCTCGTGCGTATGCTCTTTTTCGCTGCGCCTTAGTGTGCCTTGGAAAAGTAGAAACATTGAGGAAAATACCTAGTTTCCAGGGGAATAACCCCAAATCTAACTTTAAGCAGTAAGGGGCTTGCATACGTTTGCTTGTTTGTTTGGTTTGTGTGGTTGTTTTTATTTTGTAGGAAAAAAAAGGGGTTTTCAAGTAAGCATGCGCTCCAACGCTTTGTTTAACAAACAAAAAAAACCTTCCTCCTTTCCAACAATTACTAAATCTTTTAACTAGCTCACTTGGTCTAAAGTTACTTTATGATAATAGAGGTCTTGGGTTCAAGTCCTTTTTTTTTTTGAGTTACTTTTTCAAAAAGCACGTGTAACTTATGTTTTAAAGTTACTTTGTGTAAAATTGTTCTCACCCATTATAAAAGGTGAGTCACTTGTAATTCTAAAGTCACTTTATCTTTTATTTAATTACATTTTAGTAAATAGTTCATAAAATACCATTGTAAAAATGACTTTCACTTATTTATAAAAGTGGGTCACATAAAGTAATAGTTTTAAAAGTGAGCTAATTATATTAAGTTTGGAAAGGGGGGAAACTTTTTTTAAATATAACATTATCATCAACTTCCCAACATTCACGTGGTTCGCTAGCATCTTCAATAACTTTTCTTCAAAAAGTCGCCATTTTTTTTAATCGACCTAATTTTTCGAGATCTTTCCATTGGAACGTTCAGTTTCAGCATATACAGCTTCAATTTCTTTTAAAATGGAAATTCCATGCCCAGTTATTCTTGACAGCACCAACTACTTCCAATAGCTATCCTACATGGTGGATTTACTTAGAAGTAAAGGTCTTTATAGAATATACAACTTCAGTTTCTTTTAAAATGGAAATTCCATGCCCAGTTATTCTTGACAGCACCAACTACTTCCAATGGCTATCCTACATGGTAGATTTACTTAGAAGTAAAGGTCTTTATAGAATAGCCTCAGGCCAAGAGTCTAAACCTCAAGATGAAAATAAGCTAGCCAAATGAGAAAATAAGAAAGATCAAGCGCGTGGAATGATAGGGATGTCTATTTCTCCAGACCTTAGATTCCACATCGCAGAAATTGATACCCCTGATGAAGCAATGAAAAATCTCAGTACTGTTTTTGGAATTAAAAATGAAATTAGAGCCCATCAACTCGAAAATGAGTTTCTTACTATTATTTTTCTTCCATTGAATATTTTTTGTCCAAGTTCAAGACCCTTAGACTTCTCTTGGAATGTGTTAAGGTTAAGAAGGAAGATGGTAGCCTTATCTATTCCATTCTTACTAAATTAGGACCAGCCTACTCTGTGTTTGTTTCCACCTTCCATTCTATTAGAGAAGTCTTTATTTCTCAAGGACAAGACTACAAGTCCCCTTCTTTTGATACCTTTTGTGATTCTTTAATAAGAGAACAAGAAAAAATCTTACATCTTGGTCTTTTTAATACTGGAAAATCTTCTAAGAAAGCCTTAGCAGCAACCAAGTTCAAAGAATCCTAAGAAGCAACATCCTAAAAAGAATGGCCCTAAACCAAACAAGAGTCCTAAGCAATTTCAATCTCAAAATGAAAAATCAACTCAACAAAATGATAAGGCAAATAAAAACAAAGAGAAGAAAACTGATAGACATTTCAACATTTGTAATCGTGATGGCCACTTAGAATCCAAATGCTTTAAGAAAATGGAAGCCTTGGAAACATCAATGAAGAAGCATAACATCCATTTGGAGCACTCTTCAACTTCAACTTCATCTTCAAGAATAGAACTTTCTGCATGTGGATATCAAGCATCTCGATCTGGTTATGCACTAAATGTATCTTCTTCTACTCATTCTCATGAGTGGCTCATTTATTCTAGAGGTTCTTCTCACATGGCCAAAATCAAAGCCATGTTTTCTTCTTTAAATGATTGTAACACCAAAAATATATATGGTGTTGATGATAAATCTCTTAGTGTTATAAGGACTGGAACTATTCATCTAGATAATGGTCTATTTTTTTATGTATTATGTGTTCCTACCTTATCCTGCAACCTTCTATCTATATATCAGATAACTCATTCAGGTGAAGGTAAAATCGTTGAATTTTAACCTCATGATGTTGTAATTAAGGACCTAAGATATCCCAGAAGGATTTTAGCTATTGGCATTGCTTATGATTCTACAAGGTTGTATAAGTTTAACAACTTTGAGTCATCAACTCTTCCCTCGGTATTTTTTTCTCGTAATGATGAAGTGAGCAAACTTTGGCATGAGCGATTTGGTCACTTAAACTATCGCTCCCTTCAAAATCTATGTAAAGAAAATATGGTTACAAGTCTTCGCATGGTATCTTGTTGAGATGGAGTTTGTTCCGGAGAGTACTCGGAAAACATCATAGGGATATTTTTGAAAAACTTGCCTCTTGGCATGCCTCAGCCCCCTTATAGCTTGTGCGTAGTGATTTATGTGGTCCACTACCAGTTGTTTCATTCTCTGGTTACAAACATTTCTTAACATTCATTGATGATTTCTCCAGACGCACTTGGGTATACTTCTTAAAACTCAAGATTGAAGTCTTTAACATGTTCTTAGCCTTTAAGGCCTTTGTTGAGAAACAATTTGACATCAAATTCTTAAGCTAAGATCTGATAATGGCGGAGAATATGTTAACAACAAATTCATCAACTTTTGCATTGAGCAGGGAATTCAATTGCAACATATTGTTCCAAATACTCCACGGAAAAATGGTGTAGCTGAAAGGAAATGGCTAGTTGTATGCTTCAATCTAAAGGACTTAGTCTTAATTTTTTGGCAAAAGCAATTGACTGTGCAAATTACATAGTAAATCTCACTCCTACTAAGGTTTTAAATAATATGACTCCAGAAGAAGCATGGAGCTCAATTAAACCAGATGTAAGTCACTTTCGTATTTTTGGAAGTAAAGCATGGGCCCATATTCTAAATGAGAAACATAAAGCCTTAGAGCCTAAGAGTGAAAAATGTATTTTTGTTGGATATTCTAAAGATGTCAAGGGATATGGACTTCTTCAACCTAAATCCAAAAATATAATCATTAAAAGAGATGTAAAGTTTGAAGAAAATATATCGGCCTACGAGCCTAGTTCGGGGGATGTGCCACCTCTCTCTATCTCTTCTACTTCTGAAAATATTCCTTCTTCAGATGATGAAAGCGAGGATGACAATCCTCCCCCACCTTCTCGGGATCTTCCTTCAGCTCCTCAGCGTCCAAAATGGTTCTACGCTACTCGAGATGCAACAGGTGCTCTTGTAGGTGATCCTACCGTACATGTTCTCAATTCGATAGAGGATCTTCTTTACTGGCTAATGTTTCAGCGCATTATGATCCTGACACCTTTGCAAAAGCTTCAAGCCATCCAGATTTGGATGCAGCTATGAATAAAAAATATCATTCATTATTGGCAAATAATACATGAGTCTTTGTTCCTCTTCCAAAAGGACGAAAACTTGTTAGATGCATTTGGGTTTACAAAACCAAGTTTGGACCAGATGGAAAAGTTGATAAACATAAAGCTCGTCTTGTTGCTAAGGGTTTTTCACAAGTTGAAGGCATTGACTATATTGAAACCTTCTCCCCTACCACCAAAATGAACTCTATTCGCCTTGTTATTTCCCTTGTTGCCTCTTTCAAATGGGAAGTCCATCAGATGTATGTTAAATCCTGTGAAAAAAATCTTAATCCTCAAGAAACCCCTACTGCAGCAAATCTGAATCTACTTCACCTACTTGATTTTAATATACATTATCAAGTTATTTTCTAAATCCTTAAGCAAATTACTTTTGCAGCCTACACTTCTTTAATATTTGAATACATGAAACAGAAAATTGCGCAAACAACAAGATATAAAGGATACAGTTATTTTTGGACAAAATAGTCTCTTGAAAAACCCAATGCGAGAAAACCGGTGCAGCATCTATGAGGGTTTTCTATTATTAAGCAGTAATTATGAATACAAATGATGGTTTCCCTCCCAGCAAACCAGTGACAGAGAAAATACAATGGCGGAAAAAAACTGAGTGAGTTTTACCTCACTTCACATGGAAAATTCTGGCTGATCCGACAGCAAAATTGGCTAACCTCGGCTACTTCTGCGCTGGCCCTACGTAGGCCCTACATCAACCCTATAGGCTCTGCGTCAGCTCTGCATTGTCTCTTCTGCCCATTGCGTTAGCTTTCTTGGTTGTTTCGACAGTTCCAGCTTTCTACGTGGAGGGAAGCTTTTGCTTCAGCGTTGGCCCTTCTGGCTCTACGTCAGGCCTCCGTGGGCCCAAATTGGCCCAACGTCAATCCTCCTGGCTGTTGTGCTATCTCCACTAGCTTCTCTCTACCTCTTTGTCAGTACTCCCAAATTATCCCTACCCCACTGTTGCGACTGATCACCTCGTTCAAATTTCTCAGCTTCCTAGCCCCAGAAATCGAACTCTAGATCAAGTTGCTCTCTCTGTGTATCTTTCTAAATGAACCCGAAGCCTCCTTATACTTTTCTCGTTGAGAATTCAACAATCGAGGTTAAGTCTCTAATCAATGGCTAAGATTAAAACTTGACTTGATCCGCCTTCTAGATCATTCTCACCCATATTTTGATTAATACCCATTAATATTTTAATTTTTCTAAGTTTAGACTTAGGAACCCCATTAAAAATATTAATTATTTTAATAAAATACAATTCGGATGGAATTTCACCAAACGATTTCTAGGTTCTTTAGAACTCATGTGCCTTAGCCTCTCCACCAATTTTCAAGGCTAGAGCACATCCGATGCTACCAAAAACTAACAAATTCGCCTTCTTGCGTGAAAAGATCTATATGGAACAACCTCCTGGCTTTATACAAAAAGACTCTAGCCTTGTATGTGGCTTACGAAATCCTTTTATGGTCTCAAGCAAGCCCCTCAGGCTTGGTATGCCAAAATGGATAGCTTTCTTTGAGATACTGGCTTTTCTAGGTGTCATTCTGACAATACTGTCTACACCAAGAAAGTGGGTAAGTCCCTTATCATTCTTGTTCTATATGTTGATGATTTTATCCTTACTAGTAGTGATCCCAACCTTATAAACCATGTGAAATCTAGCCTTAAAAAGCAGTTTGAAATGACAGACTTAGGACACTTGCATTATTTTCTTGGTTTTCAAGTCTTGCAATCCAAAGAAGGTATTTCCCTTTCCCAGTCCAAGTATGCTTGTGATCTTCTACGCCACTTTCACATGGAAGACTGTAAGCTAGCCCCTTCTCCCTTTCAGTCTGGAATCAAACTCTCAATCACTTGTTCTTCCCCGGAAGTTGATGCAACCTTATAACATCAGCGTGTTGGAAAACTTTTGTATCTGACCCATACTCGTCCTGACCTTTCCTTTGTTGTTGGCCTTGTTGCTCAATTTATGCACAAACCACATTAAAGTCACTGGAAAGCAGCTAAAAGAATACTTTGTTATGTTCGAGGTACAGTTCATTTTGGGATTCATTACATGCAAGAGCATCTCCTCTATTGGTTGGTTTCACTGATTCTGATTGGGCTAGTGACCCTGATGATCGGAAATCTATTGTCGGTTATGTCTTCACTCTTGGTTATGGACCTATTACATGGGCTTGCCAGAAACAACGTGCCATTTCTCTGTCTTCAGTAGAAGCAGAGTATCATGGTGTCGTTGAAGCTAGTAAGGAAGCCCTATGGCTTCGTCAAACCTTATCAGAGTTTGGTTTTCAGCGGCAGCATCCGACTACACTTTGGTGTGATAATCAAATTTCCATTCAACTATGCAAAGATCTAGTCCAACAACAACGCAGCGAACACATTGAACTACACATGCACTTCATCAGAAAACTCATTCATGACCATGTTTTTGAAGTGCAATAATGTTCAACCAATGATCAAGTTGCAGACATCTTTACAAAAGCTCTCATAGAGGTGAAGTTTACTAAACTTTGATTCATGGTTGGAGATCAAGAAGTTGTCACTAAGGGAGGATAGGCTCTAATGCCTCCTTCCTTCTTCTATTGTGTCATCTTTGTACATCCTTCAATCCTATCCCAAGTTGTTATTAAGGGGGGATGTTAGGATATTCCGACACAGGAATTAATTAAGTATAACTTGGTCTAGTGTATAGTTAGGTAAAGTGTGTTTTTTTAGTATGTACTTTTTGTAACTTACAATCCGACGGTCACGATATGTTCTAGACATGAAGTGATCCAACTGTTCATTCTCTCCTTGGTATTACCGACACTTGATCTGTGATTTAACACCCGATTGGTGCATGATCTCTATTTAAAAAATATGGAGGGTCATTTGTCGGAGATCGTTTATGAGAGAAGATTATGTAAATTTTATTTCTTTTATTAATAATATTGTTTGAAGTGGTCGAGTTGTCTCAGGTCGTGGACTGTTTCCCTCTTTGAGGGTTTTAACCATGTCAAGAATATTGGTGTACTGATATGTGATCTGTTTGTGAGCGGTGTCCTTTGGTGTTCAATCTAAGTAACTTACCCTGTAAATTCCTACAACCTGTAAAATCTCTAATGAATCTTAAAATAAACTATTAGATCATATAGTGAATTAGATCACCTAAGATAACTCGTACCAATAAAATGTTCTTATCACCGACAAATGAAATAACAGTTTGTAATATTCAACACAATATAGAGTATAAACAAATAAACTAGCACATACCACAGATCAGCAGATAGAAGGCCATGAACTAAAACCCCAAAGTCTTTCTATTATGAGAAAAATAATTCCAGTAGAGCAAAAGCTTAGTAAATCAATAGAAAATTACTCCACCCAAAGATTGGAAAATAGCAGCTAAATGGCTTCTTTATATAGAGAAATTCTTCCAAGTGGAAAATAACATCTAGTTGGCTTGATCCTCGTCAAAATAATCTCGACCGTTGAAAAAAACAGGATCATTTTTTAATCTCTACTGTCGAATTTTTTATTTTGAGAAAAATTCAATTTTTTCTTAAAACACACTTTTAATTAATCCAAAAATAATATTTTGGATTAATTTCCTCAAAAATTTGACTTTGACTTAACCAACAAGGTCCAAGAGCTCAAATTTTCTTAAACTATTCATTTTTCCCTTGGTGGGGGACCTCCAAAAATTGACTACAAATTTTTTATTATTTTTCTCTTGGAGAGAAATTAATTTCTCTATAATTATTTTGACTCAAAATTAATTAATTTTTTGGCTTAGGATTTTTATTAATTTAAAAATTAATTAATTGACACTATAGGGGATTTAATGATTTTTCCACCCTCAAATATTTTTAGTCATAGTTTCTGATTGCGGAGTACCATACACTAAAATATTTTTATATCAAATAATTACAAATTCAACCCTTGAATACAATCGAGAAGTTGTGGTGGTGTGCAACATCAACTAGATGATCAATGTATCTTTTTCTTGATTCTAGTACTAGTGGATGTATGAGGGCTATTATCCCTAGTACGAGAGCCCTGCATAGTTGTATTAACAATTTGATTAATATAACGAAGTTGGGTTGTAAAATTGTAAAAAGTTGTGTATATTTTGTGCACTAGTAGATTTACTGTTGTATATTTTTCTGTTGTGCAAAGTAGTTTGTTGTGGTATATTGAATTGGTAGTGTCAATTACTCTAAGACCCTAATCTAGATTCCAATACCGTGGAAAAACAAAAATTCAAGTATCTCATGCTTAGTTCTCTTTAAAGACTTGTAAAATATACATTTTACAAGACTCCATGTCCAGCCCGGGATACTAAAGTCTATTCTTTGCACATCAAGGCAGTAAAAAATGAGATAAAGAATGGGATCATTGTTATTAATGTATTTTGAAGCAATCAGATTACAATATGTTGAGGATTCGTCATAGAGAAAAAACAAAGTGTTGTTCTTTTTTTTCAAGCAATCTTAAAGTCCTCTTGGGTTATTTCACAGTTATAGGAGATCTTAACTTTGTTTCATGGACTGGATTATGAAACTATCTTGGAAGAAGTTGCCTATAATATCAGTCTTGTAGAAAAATTTGAAGCAAATATTTGTGGGACAAAGTTCAGGGCACTCATTTGTAACTAAAAAAGGGGAGGCCAAGTTACTTTGTCTAGTAGGACCTAGATCAACCATCTAAGGTCTACTAAACATTTTGTGATACTCTTCAGTTAGAAGTTGTTGATGATTCTTTTGTAAAGGAATTCTACTCGTGCCACTTAAATATTGCTCATTTGATGGAGCGAATTCTCTTATAAGATTTTATAGAAGACCTAAAAGGAATAAGGATGATTGCATACTATTATCCAACTACTTGTGCACTTTAGGAAGTTGTTGTGAGGTCACTTGTACACCCATTGTTCTATTTTGGTTTATGTTTCAAAGACATGATATCACCTGCAAAAAGGGATGAACCAAGTGTGTGTTTGTTAAAATTGGCAACTAGGGCCAAACTCCATGTGGGTCACCTCGTTAATGGCAACTGATATTTTTCTTGGATCCCTCTCATCGAGAGGTGTAGGATTGATCTAAAGATCATCTAATTTTGATAAGTATTCATGGAGATATGAATCTATTTGTGTTATGGGCAATTCGTCAAGGTCGGCCAGTAACCAAATATACCCCACTTGTGCTCAACATTTTAGTATAAATAAAGGTGCTTGAATCATTTGAGAATACACTTCTCTCTTGATTTCTCTCCACTCGCTTTGGGTTTTAGTGGAAGATAAATCTAGGAGAGGAAGCCCTAGACGTTGGAGGAAAGGAGGCTGCCCTAGCTGCAACAAGGAAGATAGGCCAACGAGGGTTTGAAGGACGTTGGAGGTCAGCTCCAAGTGACCGAGTGCTGGAAGGAGGGTTTATCCACACTACTAGGAGAATCCTTCTATAGGTTGTCTAAGGAAAACCTATACACTGTCTAGAGAAGGTCTCCACAAGCCCTAGCCGTAGTCCAACAAGTGCCACAAGCTATGCCCTAGATGCAGTCAAGGAGGAGGCCAAATACAAGCCCTCACTGCAAACATAAAGATTCAAGGAACAACATGGAAGAGGGTTGCTACAGGAGGCCGAGTTTGGTGACTCTTAAGGTTGAAACTAGGGCCAAAAGGATAGGCTGCTAGGCTGAGTAGAAGAAGAGTAAAATGTTGGTTGTTTCCGCACATTTGGAGGAGGCCATATGCTACAACAAGGCTGCCCTAGGCCGCAAGCCATACCACCACAGCAAAGGAATAGCGTGGGTTGTTTTGTTGTCACATGCCCTAAGGCAGCAACCTAGTAAGGGAGGAATTCACCTTCAGCAAGCCGCAGTCTTCCAAGGTTTGTTTGGGACAACTTGGAGAAGATTAAGGCCACAGGTATGTGCCCTAACCATTCTGTCACTAACATTCAACAACAAACAAGGTTGGACAAGCATGGATGTTGCTGCCTATGTATGAGGGATGGTAGATCTGTCTTGATGGCCCATGATGAAGGTTGTCCCATCTTCCATCCTACATAGAAAACAAAGATCCTTAACTATGAACCAATACAGTCCATGATATGATGTGACAGCAAGGTGACCCATGAAGTTTGAATGCATAGACATAGTGATAGTGCAGCAAGATGCATGGGAAGCATGATAGCAACAATGGTACTTGGTGTAGCAAGTACATGGTGCTGCAAGCACATTGGGACAGCAATATGTTAAGCAAGGTACAGCAGGCACATTGTGGCAAGCATGGTGCAGCAAGCACATTGGGATAGCAATGGTACATGATGCAGTACAGTGATGGGTACAGTCATGATTGGTAAAGCATGATGAGATGCAACGTAGTAATGATGGGTGCAGCATGGTGCAACACAGAGAGGTGCAGCACATGGACGAGATGCAGCACAATGATAGGTGAAGGAGGCACCTTGGAGAATCAGTTGAGGCAGCATGTCTTCAACTGATCTCAAGTAGAGATGATCTATTCCCTTATCTAGAAAGTCAAAGTGTTGACTTCTGTTGTAAATGTACTATCTCTCTCTCTCTCTCTGTTGAACTATTGAAGAACATAGAAGAAGAATTGATCAAGGGTTTCCCCACATTGGGGTTTGTCCCTGGCT